>VWZE01025541.1:40615-53555 GCA_013396675.1 Eubucco bourcierii | reverse complement strand
GAGTGAGCTGTACTAGTGGGAGGTGTCCGTGTCTATGTCAGGGGGTTGGAACTAGATATTTGAGGTCCCTTCCAATCTTACCATTTTATGATTGTATGATAATTTGGCTGTGTTAAATATGTGGTGATGTGTCTTCTGGCTGTATTAAATAAGTGGTGATAAGTCTGAGCATTTTTTTTGTCTCAATTTTGTGAGAGAAAAATGAAAAACCATAATCAACAATAAGAAAACAAAAATATTAATGTCACCAAGAGCACAAGCTCAGCAGAAAGGGAATTTTCTACCTTTTAGATATGCAGCTAATGTATTAATCACACAGATATGTAGTCTTTGGCCAAGATCCAAACATGGAAGGTGCATTCAACCAGTAGAGGACTCTTCACCTTCCCTGGCCATGAATGCTACAAAAAGATGTTGAGGATGGTTCTAAGAGCAGCATGGTTATAACAGATTAAAGATACAAACATGAACATCCATAGCACGCACCAAATCTTAACAGTAAATAATACGGTTTGCTTTCTAAAAGTGATTAAAGTATTTAATTATGTGCAGAGCATTCTTACACAACAAAAAAAATATTGACTGTTGGGAACACAGCGATCTATTCTATGCACAGACAATAAAAGATAGGGAAAAATTCCAATGACAGTGAAGCTTCCAGTGGAGATTTTGAATTTGCTTAGACTGCAAGCAGTTGAAACACTGGTGTTGGAAGGTCAGGCTCTGCTCTCCTTTTAAAGAAATGTATCAGAAGAAATGGAATTGCTTTGGATTTTCCCCAGATTCAGTTAAAGCAGGGTATGGTCCATGAAGTTCATTATGGTCAGTAATACAAGTTAAAATGAAGCTCCACAAATATCTCTGTATTTTCTTCTATTTCATTATAAAATTATATGAGATTGAAAAGAAAAGCGAAAAAAAAAAAGAGAGAAGTCGTCATTAGGAACTACAGATCTTAACACAAAGGCTGTTCATTTGTATGTTTTAAAATTGCATGGGTAACTCTGATTGGTTTTAATTTAATTGTAATTGCTTTTTAAGTTTTATTAAGCCACAAAGCAAAAGCAACACTGCTCCAAAAAGCTCTTCAGATTTATTCTTCTACTCAGGCCAATATCCATTTTCCTCCAGAAACAAGTACAATGGAAGAAGGTCAAATCTGTGTCTCTGCAGCCCTAAAATTTCTCAGCCTTGAGTTTCTGATTAAAATCCCTTGGGTCCACTTTTAGGCCTTGTTTGAAGAAAATGAAGGATGTATCTTTTTGCCAGCCAGTGACCTCTCTAAGCTCTTCTTTCTGCTTCTGCCCAGGGAGAGGCTCAGGCAAGCCTTGGCTTCTTCAGAACAGCAAACACCTGCAGGGCACACTTGAATCATGCAAGATGATGGAAAGAAGAGGGGAAGATTTTATTTCTCAGACAGAGACACTAGTCTTTCCATTTCCACTTCTTTTTGGTGACTGCCACTCAGGGAAGGAAGGGGTGATGAGTGAGGGATCCTACCATGCCCTTGGCCAATTGCTTCAGCTGAGGTTAATCCTTATGCATATTCTGTTAACTGTGGCATCTGTCCTAGAAACTGCCTAATGGAGTGTTACAGAAAACTTCATCAAAATCAAATGTTTTAAATGTATTGATCAGATTTAGCCCTCAAACTCTTTTGAAGTGGATCTGTGTGGGGATGTGATGTGGCACTATCTGGGGTTTTCTCCTGTTTGGACATAGAGTGGATGGATGCTTTGGCACTGACAAAATAAGAATGTTGTGAGAGCAGTCCATGTTGATGGTTCCCTACTGAAGCTGATGCCAGATCTCTTTGGGTGAAATTCTGATCCTTTTGACATCAGTAGGAACTTCAACATCAGTTTCAGGATGGCACAGAGTTTTCCTTCCAACTTGAGTTAGCATAAGATCAAGTGTCATATCTGGAATAATCTCATAGGACAGAAGCAATGGAATGGATGATGATACAGCTTTTCATGTGGTCTTCTGGCACAGATAAGACAGCAAGGAGCATTATTCTTTGAAAACACACCAATGTAAAACACTTCATTGAAATATGTTTATCATATAGTCTTTTTGCCAGGGAGTTTGTTGTGTGCACTAGACTGAAAACAATTGAAAACCCTCATAACCAGATGAAACGTAAATGTTTGGGTTGAAGTCCTTCATAACATTGGGACTGGTAAGCCAACAAAACAAAAGACAAGAACAAAATGCCGCATCTTGGCATGACTGCTGCCAAAACAACATCCAAGAAAAGATTAAAGCAAAAATTACCACAGTGTGTTCTACTTCTCCAGTTACATTTTCAGTGTATTTTCGGTAATCACTTAGGACCAATGAACTTGTGACAAAGAAACAGTGGTGACTAATAGATTCTCTAGCAGGTGGTATACATTTGAACTTTCCAGCCATCAGGCAATAACTGCACGCATAGAGCTGTGAGCAAAAAGAACATCTGGAAGCTCCAAAGGCCTTTTATGAGAAGAAAACTAACAAACAAACAAAAGGCACCAACAAAATGAAGATTGGTCTAGCTTTCATTGTGGTAATATAGCTGTGGATGCGGAATATGTCTGAATATGTCAAGAGTTAATTAGCTACATCAAGGCAGTGTAAATCATGTGCTGCAAAGCAATACGTGAGAAATCTCTTGCTGTGTAATGGGAGTTGTGAAAAGTATATATGTAGCTTGAGAAGGGAATACCAGATTTGTGTTCCTTAGTGATTCCTAGTGTTGTTAACAGTGCACCATTAACACAGGCACAAAAGCAAAGAAAAACACTTGAAAATGTTTAGAGGAGCATTTTCTCGTAACACCAAAACTTGGGTAGGTTGTTTAATTGAAATCCTTGCTTACCACACTTCATTTTGCACAGCACTTGATTCCACAGAATGTGAAATTGTTGCCACACGAGAACTGTACCTGCAACACAAACCTAACAGAAGTCCTTGAAACTATGCAAATCTAATCCAAATAAAGTCAGAAAATAGAACCATAAATTAGTGTATGATTAGTGCAGTGTGCACATGCAGCCCAGACAGCAAACTGAGTCCTGGGCTGCATCAAGAGCAGTGTGGCCAGCAGGGCAAGGGAGGTGATTCTGCCTCTTTACTCTGCTCTCATCAGACCCCACCTGGAGTACTGTGTGCAGTTGTGGAGCCCTCAGCACAGGAAGGACATGGAAGTGTTGGAGCGGGTCCAGAGGAGGGCCACAAAGACGATCAGAGGGCTGGAGCAGCTCTGCTATGAGGACAGGCTGAGAGAGTTGGGGTTCTTCAGCCTGGAGAAGAGAAGGCTTTGAGGAGACCTTATAGTATCCTTCCAGTATCTGAAGGGGGCCTACAGGAAGTCTGGGGAAGGACTATTTACAAGGTCTTGCAATGACAGGACAAGGGGCAATGGGTTTGAACTGGCAGAGGGGAGATTCAGACTGGATGTTAGGAGGAAGTTCTTTCCAGTGAGGGTGGTGAGGCACTGGCACAGGTTGCCCAGGGAGGTCGTGGCTGCTGCCTCCCTGGAGGTGTTCAAGGTCAGGTTGGAGGAGGCCTTGAGTGAGCTGTACTAGTGGGAGGTGTCCTTGCCTATGGCAGGGGGTTGGAACTGGATGATCTTTGAGGTCCCTTCCAACATTACCATTCTACGATTCTGTGATCCAAGATGGTGTTTAAGGCATAAATACCTTGTAATAGAAAAAGTAAGCATCAATAGGAAATTAATTAAGTATAAAGCAAGATGCTCATGTAAATTCTGTGAGTCTAGTGACTAGAGAGGAGCAACTAATCAAAAAGAAGAGATCAGTAAGAATCAGGATGGTTATCTGCCTCAGTTTTCACCACCAGAGCAGCAAGCAATTCACTATCTTTTCTCCCTTACAGTCATAATAAGGTGCTCCTGGAGGAGATGATAGGAGAATAGGTACTGGAGCAAACTCATTACTTACACCCCTTAGACCCTTCCTACTCTGAACTGATTGACTACGTTTGTCACAAAAGGAGCAGCCACTTTTTCAGAGGACTGGAAAGCAGTAGACATTTGCAAACATTTTATTTCAGAAGCGATCAAAGGAGCTACAACTAATACTTTAGACATGGCAAGTTGGACAAGCTGATCATGAAGCACAGAAGGCCAAAAGCTAATGGACCTGGCCCACAATCCTCACTGGCAATGTAAAACACTGAAGCAGATCATTGTCTGCAGTTCCTGTTGACCCCTAAATGGCATCCCAGGACTTGGTAAAAGATTAATTAGACAGTGCCACCACTTCTATTCCTACTGACTCACAATGTAAGAACGATTAACTCAAAAATAAAAAAAAAAAGAAAGAAAAGAAAATAAAAAGTAAGAAATTTAAATCTTTGTACATCTGAGAAACTGCTCAGGCAATTTTCTGATGGTAGAACTCCTGAGAGAACCTAGCAACCACACATCAGCACCTGGTGACATGGCCTAGCCTAGGCTTTTTCATGTGTGGATATGGAGGGACTGGACCAGGTACAGAGTTAATCTGATAAACACAGTCAATCTTTTTCAGAAACATGCAACCCCAAAGAACATAGATCAGGGATCCTTTAAACAGCCTAAGGTAAGGACCTAAATTAAGATCAAGCTCTTGAAATGCCTATTTCTCTTCACTCACATCAAAGATACTTTTTAAGGAGTAAACATCTATAACTCAGGCACTTACTATTAAGCAATATGAATCTTACTATGAGGCATCTGAATCTGACCATACGAATCAAGAGCTTGTAACTTCCAGAGCTGGCTCCAGTGCTGATCACTATGCATTGTTTCCTCCATTTACATATCTGCAGTCATAGTTACAAACAATACAATCCTTCTGCAACATTTAATCTTAATAAAGATTAGTTAGTGCATGTGCTTAACAGCAGTCTTGCAGAGAAAAGAGGTTATTAATCAAGTCTAACATTTAAAACAGGTCTCTCTATTGTGCTTCAGCTACAGGAAAGCACATCAAGCAACAAAAAGCAGAGGAGCTGCAGGCATGCCATCAGCAACTACCAGGACATGTTTGCTCTACATGCTATGGCAACTACATTATCACAGTATCACAGTATCACAGTATCACCAGGGTTGGAAGAGACTTCAGAGATCATCAAGTCCAACCCATCACCACAGCCCTCAAGATTAGACCATGGCACTAAGTGCCATGTCCAAACGTGCCTTGAACACCTCCAGGGACGGTGACTCCACCACCTCCCTGGGCAGCCCATTCCAGTGACAAATTACTCTCTCAGTCAAGAACTTCCTCCTCACCTCCAGCCTAAACTTGCCCTGGCGTAGCCTGAGACTGTGTCCTCTTGTTCTGTCACTGGTTGCCTGAGAGAAGAAGGTAACCTCCTCCTGGCCACAACCACCCTTCAGGTAGTTGTAGACAGCAATAAGGTCCCCCCTGAGCCTCCTCTTCTCCAGGCTAAACAGTCCCAGCTCCCTCAGCCTCTCCTCATAGGGCTTGTGCTCGAGGCCTCTCACCAGCCTCGTTGCCCTTCTCTGGACACATTGTTGGCATCTCTATGCCTAATACATGCCCTTGTTTTAAAGGTTTGCATTGTCACCAGTGGATTGCCAGTCTTCAGACTCCTGCCTCTACGTGAAGGCATCCACTCTTTTTAACCTGACCTCCCTCATTCAAGCACTTGTTGGCTCTTTGTGCTGGTTTGAGGCTAAGTGCAATATTCTACTAAGAGAAATTATATCCTTAACTGTGAGAAGAAAAAAAAAAACAGCAGTAAGCTATATCGCTCATTCTTCTGCTGAGAAACACAACTAGTCAAAATATAGATAAGATATAGATAAGGCACTCTTATATCTATATCAAAATATATCATATCTATATAAAAATACAGATAAGACACTCAGTTCTGCTCCTTTCTCTCTGGTAGTCTGTGGTTGCTTCTGCCTTAACTCTAATCCCACCTAGCTCTTTATTTCCTCTAACCTTCTTGTCATATTTTTTTGACGTAGAATCATAGAATGGTAAGGTTGGAAGGGAACTCAAAGATCATCTAGTTCCAACCCCCTGACATAGGCAGGGACACCTCCCACTAGCACAGCTCACTCAAGGCCTCCTCCAACCTGGCCTTCAACACCTCCAGGGAGGGAGTAGCCACAACCTCCCTGGGCAACCTGTTCCAGTGCCTCACCACCCTCACTGTAAAAAACTTCCTCCTAACATCCAGTGTAAACCTCCCCTCTGCCGGTTTAAACTCATTGCCCCTCATTCTGTCATCTCACCTCAGATCTCTCCAGATATCGTGAGATATAAGAGGATTGATCTGGTTATTTCTGAAGGGAGGGAAAGAGGGGGAAGGGGGAAGAAGTTTTGGGTCAGGAACCTCCTGATGATCTGATTGTTTTGGGAGGGATTTTGTGTTTCTTTATTGCTTATACCTTGTATATAACTGTATATTGTATACATATATGCTTGTAAATTGTGCTAAGCTGTAAATATAGCTTCATTCCTTAACTTCCAGATGTCTGAGTTTAGTCTGGGTGATTTCATTGTGTGTGTGGGGTGGGTAACTCCCAAACCATCACACTCTTCCTAGTGAACCTATCCGTCTTTGCTTGGTGACAATTCGAACCTGTCAGTTCTTTGAATGGCAAGAAAGTCTTTAAAATATTTCAGAACAATTTCAAAACACTAGGATATCTTTGCTGAGCTAATAAATATTGAGCAGATTTTCCAAAAGAACCAGACAAAAAGGAAATGTACATATGCAGTCAGTGGTAAATGCATTTTTCACATATGGCCAAAAATGGTATTTCATATTCTCATTTCGGGTCCAATTAAGAATGATTCTAAAGATTGCTTTTTCTTTTTCTTTTCTTTTCTTTTTTTTTTTTTTTTTAAGTGGAAAAGATGAATAATCTTGGGGAGGGGGATTAATTAAATACTCTGGGAAGAGGAAACCATCCTTGCATGCCTCTTGCTATTTGTGACCCCTAAGAATAGGGTGATAACAGTTGGAAAGATAGTGATAGCAGCATTGCATTTTTTTAAGTCCTCTGAAAGGGCCATTTGCTTGGATTTGGGAGGGTGTTTGTTTGCAGCTGTTCACAGAATGCTGTCACTTGTCCTGTGAGAGAAGAGAAGTAGAGAAGAAACAGGCCTGGGGTAGACTAAATTTCTTTTTTTTTTTTTTAAATGTTTTACTCAGGAAAGACAAAAGCAAACCGGAAATCTGCTGGCTTAGAGGCAATACAGGTGGAACTCTTTACAAATGTAATAATTTGTACAAGCTTTTTAGTAGTATTGGCTAAAGATGTTTGATAAACAAGAGATGGTGTCTTGTTTTGAGCATGGATCAGTAAAGCACAACTACCCAGGAGATTCAGCTTATCTAAAAAAAGGAGAGTCCTAACCACAACATCAGTGTGTACTTCCATAGATTGCTTACATTGCCAGGGAAACTTCTGTGCCAAGAATTTCCTCCTAAGAGACCTCTAATACACTGCATAATTAAAAAGAGATGTTTTCCTCTTCAGGATTATATGTTAATGTGCAGAATCTTCAACAAAATGGAAACCACAAATCTAATTACCTCTTTTCATATAAGAGCAATCTGATGGCTCAGAGAAAAATGGGATTTTTCTGTATTAAAATACTATAGGACTCTGTAAACACTACTGATATATCTGAAACCATAAAGAATAAAGATATTATTATCTTAAATAATGTTCAGGCTAAAAATACCTTCTTATTATCAAGAAAATTAATAGATATATTAAAACAGGTTGCCCAGGGAGGTTGTGGCTGCTCCCTCCCTGGAGGTGTTGAAGGCCAGGTTGGAGGAGGCCTTGAGTGAGCTGTACTAGTGGGAGGTGTCCCTGCCTATGGCAGGGGGTTGGAACTACATGATCCTTGAGGTCCCTTCCAACATTACCATTCTATGATTCTATGATTCTATTATATTCTCTTAAAAGTTCATTATTTTTATTGCTGTTGCTGTTTTTACTGCTGTTATTGCTGTATTGTTATTCCTACATCTGTTTTAAACCATAGCCAGGAGTGAGGTTTCACTGTAATTTGTATAAGTGATCCATAAAATATGCATACTAGATTACTGTTGCTGCAGTATATTAGAGTTTGCATGAAGTGGGACACTTCACATAGCACGTTTGCTTGAAGGATTACAGAAGAGGTCCCAGCAATAAAGCATGAGCAAGCCTCCCAGTCCTGGTTGTATAGTGAACACATGGGACAGCTTGCTGGGAAACGTTTTCTTTCAAAGCTTTTCAGTCATTAAACAAACTACATATAGAATCATAGAATCATAGAACCATAGAATCATAGAATCATAGAATTGTAGAATGGTAAGGTTGGAAGGGACCTCAAGGATCAGCTAGTTCCACCCCCCTGACATAGGCAGGGACACCTCCCACTAGAACAGGTCACTCATGACCTCGTCCAACCTGGCCTTCAACACCTCCAGGGAGGGAACAGCCATGACCTCCCTGGGCAACCTGTTCCAGTGTCTCACCACCCTCACTGCAAAGAACTTCCTCCTAACATCCAGTCTAAATCTCCCCTCTGCCACTTTAAAGCCATTGGCCCTTGTCCTGTCATTGCAAGACCTTGCCAGTAGTCCCTCCCCAGCCTTCCTGTAGGCCCCCTTCAGATACTGGAAGGCCACTATAAGGTCTCCTGGAAGCTTTCTCTTCTCCAGGCTGAAGAGCCCCAACTCCTGTAGCCTGTCCTCATAGCAGAGCTGCTGCAGCCCTCTGATCATCTTCGTGGCCCTCTTCTGGACCCGCTCCAACACTTCCATGTCCTTCCTGTGCTGAGGGCTCCAGAACTGCACACAGTATATTGTACACTTGTACTAAGCTGGAAGAATAGAAATCTCTCTGCCTGTCTCAATGCACACCACAATAATAGTGTTTGGGGTGTCAGTAAAAGCAGAGTCTTCTCAAGGGCTTATGAAATTTTTGTACTGTTGGTGAAATCCCCCTTCATCAGATATATCTTCCAACATGGGCTGCTGCCACACACACCTGAGTCCTTCTGTCTCCACCTAGGCTGGCATCTGGTGTGTGTTGCATTCTGTTGTGGGAGGCTGTAGAACAATCAAATTCCTTCCCTACGAAGGTAGGCCAGAGCCATGGCAGTGTAAAAGCCCTTCAGTCTCCAGAGCAAGAAATACAAAAAAAGAAAAAAAGCAACGTGGTTCCAAAACATCGTAACTCTGGTACCAATATCTCAAATGGCAGCATATAGTAAACCCAGTTTTATTTTCTCTATCACTCAGACTTAGGTCATATAAAACTCCTCAGATCTAGGTCATATAAACACCCCAAATCCCTCATAATACTCATGAACACTGCTCTGAGACAGGTAAATGACATTTCTAGTTCCTGGGTAGAAAAGTTGTAGTATGGATATGGGAACCATACAGACAGAATGCAGAAAGATCGAAGCTGCAGTGACTTTGTCAGCCTACTTATCTCTTTGAAGTCCAGAATCCCCAGGCTGCCTACTGCCAACTGCAGTGTTGGTTTAGCTCCTAAGGGTGCCAAATGAATCTTCACTCCATGTATGATGTTTCTGAATGAGAGTCTGTTTCTGTTTTGCCTCCAAGTTGGTACAGAGACACCTGCATTATCACAGATACCTGCTTCGCCCAGGTTTTTCTTCTCTCTGTGTACACCAAAAAACTGGCAGAAAAGCCTGAGGCAAATGGAAAGACCCTTGCTGACTTGCAAAGCTGGAGATGAGCCCACCCTGGAGGTGGATCCCACCTGCATATGCAGAGTTGAACATACAGGCAGAATGTGCCCTGCCTTGGCTGTGCAAACCTGGGCTCACCACATGTGGTCCTCTCTGAGAACAAACCCATCCATGATTGCAAAAGCAGCTGCTACTGCATTCTCCAGTGACCAGCATCAGAAAGGAAGCAAAAACTGGAGAAATTACAAGAATTTTCCTAGGAGATTTTTGAGGTGCTCCTCAAACAGTTTCAGCATAATTCATGCTGAAGCTGAGGATGCAGACATGTCTCCCAACAAATGCAAAGGAAATATTTAGAGCACAGCCCAGTGTCCAGCTGGTATATTGGAAATGTTTGACAGGCATCCCCATTGTGTCCTTCTGGTTTCTTTGTGAGACCTTGGCAATGCTGTCACTGTCTGAATTACTGTCTGTGTCCTAAAAAAAAAAAAAAAAAAAAAAAAAAAAAAGCCTTAAGAAATGACAGTCCCTAGTCTAACTATTATTAAAGATGCTTGTTTTTTCAGTCTCTTGAACTGCATCAAAAGAAATGTATCCTGTAGATCAAGAGAGGCGATTCTGCCATTCTACTCTGCACTGGTAAGACCTCACCTGAAGTACTCTGTCGAGCTTTGAGGCCTCCAGCACAAGAAGGACGTGGACCTGCTGGACTGGTTCCAGAGGAGGGCCAGAAAGGTGATCATAGGGCTGAAGCACCTGTCCTGGTGCTTCAGGGGAAAAAAACCCAAACAAACAAACAAACAAAAAAAAAAAAACCCAAAAACAACAGGTTGAGAGAGTTGGGAATGTTCACTGTGGAGAACAGAAGGCTCCAGGAAAGCCTTATAGCTGCATTTCAGTATCTGACAGAGACTGACAGGAAGGCAGGGGAAGGACAATTTAGAAGGGTTTGTAGTGACAGGATGAGGGACAATGGTTTTAAACCAGAGTAGGGTAGGTTTAGGTTATACATATAGAGGATGTTCTTTACGATGAGTATGGTGAAGTACTGAAAAAGGTTGCCCAGATATGCAGTTGAAATCGCATCCTTGGAGACATTCAAGACCAAACTTGATGGGCCTCTGAACAACCTTATCTAGCTGAAGATGTTCCTACTCACCATATCTAGTTGAAGGTGTCCCTTCCAACCTAATGTATTCTGTGATTCTTTGATACTATCTGCAGCACAGAAATCAAAGGCTCTCTGTAGCTACATCTCCACACTCTCTTCAGGTCCTCAGTTCACCTTTGTGTTTCCATTTCTTCACCAGGCATCCTCCAGTATCTGTCTATACTGGACATCCAGATAGTTTCTGATGCAGAAGAAATAGTGAGAGATTCATCTTGATGATGAAATTCTACTGACCTGGAAGTGCTCATCTCAACCATTGACAGGAAAAATATTCAGGAAAACAGCAACAAATCCATTGCTGGCAACCTGGGTCACACTAGAGGTACAGCATCCGCTCTTCACAAAGGTGATAATGTTGGCTCTGATCCTTACCAGACCCAGAGGCAAAGAAACTATCAACAAGGATGAAACAAAGTTAATTAAACGTATCAGCTGAGAGTTGATCAGAAAAAATTATCTTCACTTGGAAGCCAGTCATGAGGAGTCAGGAGTACTCCACATACCTGTTTCTTAATCTCCCTTTTTTCTCCTGAATGACTGTAAACAAATCCATAACATTCAGCAATAAAGTTTTGCTCTGTGTGAAATCTGGTTGGAACAGACATGAGAAATAGTTGCCAGTGACACCTGAACTGCAGTGAATTCTAAGCAAAAATGTGATACAAGAAGGAGATGGAGAGAAGGGCAAAGAATCCAAATCCTTCTGTTTGCTGGCAAGTGAAAAGGCAGCAGACGTCTTCATAAAACAGCTTTCCTCCTCCTGGGCTGACACAGTACTGTCGGATCCAAAGGGCACAACCACCGACTGTGCTGCCTGACATGCTTCAGCGGGAAGAAATGTTGCAGCCTGTGTTTGGCAGGGTGATTTGCTGTCAGGGATTTCATAGCCTTGGGGTGCAATTACCAAAAGTTCTGGCGCCTGCCGCGTTCAATCTGTGTTTAGGTAGAGTCGATGGGCGGGTGCCCACGGGATACAGAACTAGAGGCAGGAGAGCAGGAGGATGAGACCACACGACTGCCATCCTGTCCTGCACAGAGAGAGTGAAGTCAGCACCAGGATGTGGGTGTGATACAGGGGCCATGGAGCAGGCAGGGGAAGTGGTGGGTCAGCTCTGGCCCAGGTGGCTGCTCTATCCCACTATCTGCTTGCAGGGCTCGGAGAGAGGGGCTAAACTTTGAACATATGGGAAAAGGCCAGCCCGAAGGCAACAGAAATGGAAGAGAGGAATGGGAACTGGTGACCTTCCAAGGGAAGGGGTTTTAATATGGGACTTTTGTTTTATTCTCTGGAGGGAAATGGATAAGTGGGAAATGGATAAGTGGGATAAGGGAAATGGATTCCAGTGGGTTCTATCCACATGGAACAGATTGTCAGCCCATCCATCCCAGCCACTGGGATCAACAGGCACACCAACTGCACACCAACAGAGGAAAGAGCCTTTGAAGTTAAAGGTGGAGCTGTGCTTGCCCTAAACTGTGATATCACTGGGTTGTACTGAGATTGGTCAGTGTCTTTATTTTCACATGGTCAGATATAGCTAGTCCACTAAGGTTCTCTCAGCTACCTTAGCCTTTTATAGGGTAAGGACTCTCAAGAAGACATGAAGACAATGCAGCTTACTTTGCTGTAAAGCTACAATGAGGCTTGGGTTTCTTTCACACCCTGAAAAGTGGCCTCAGGACTGAACTAATTCCACTCTGTGCTGTGTTCAAGTTCTCTGTCCCACCGTGCACAATTCTAGGTTCATTTAAAACCACTCAGCAAGTAACATATCATGATATGTATCAAATAGATTTTTAATCTGAGAGTCTGAAAAATCAAATGAGAAAAATCCCTCCAGAGGAGGGCCATGAAGATGCTCGGAGCATTGGAGCAGCTCTCCTATGAGGACAGACTGAGAGAGTTGGGGCTCTGCTGCCTGGAGAAGAGAAGGCTTTGAGGGGACCTGATAATAGCCTTCCAGTATCTGAAGGGGGCCTACAGGAAGGCTGGGGAGGGACTATTTACAAGGTCCTGCAACGACAGGACAAGGGGCAATGGGTTTAAACTGGCAGAGGGGAGATTTAGACTGGATGT
>VWZE01025541.1:1012-16438 GCA_013396675.1 Eubucco bourcierii | reverse complement strand
CCAGCCACTCCCACCCCAGCCTGTAGCTCTGCATGGGGCTGTTGTGGCCAAAGTGCACCACCTGGCACTTGGATTTGTTGAATGCCATCCCTTGGACTCTGCCCATCTGTCCAGGCGGTCGAGGTCCTGCTGCAGAGCCCTTCTGCCCTCCAACCCAGCAACATCAGCCCCCAGCTTGGTGTCATCTGCAAATTTGCTGCTGACTATTGATTTTAGACATTCAGAACCAATCCTGATGTGTTTGTATGAATACACTGCCCTTTAAATAAGCCTGCAGGCTATGTCATTGTGTAGATCTGATTCATTTCCACACCCTTCAGTCAGCTGTTCTGCATCGTGTCGAATCAGTTCTGTCCCAAATGGGCCTACAGGCAACTCCAGGGTATGAATAATGCAGCACAACCATTACAGCTTGTGTGGTGACAAGAGATTAGGATGATTTTGATCCATTCTCAGACTTTTGGTGAAAGTGAAAGGCAATCCCTTTGTGTGTTGCCAGCTTATAGCTCCAGTCTCCACCTCAGGCATTAGGCTAAGGACTTTGACTCGGTCACCAAACAAACAACTGCACTGGCTTGAAAGAAGAACATCTCTTTACTTTTGCTCTCATTTATTTATATTCTCCTACTTCTAGGAATTACCACCTCAGATCAAGTGGTAAAAGATAGCTCCATTTCAGAGTCTAGTGTTTTTGTGAGAACTTTGCTTCACCTGTGATTTGAGCTGGGGTGCCACAATACAGAGCAGGGTCCCAGGACCTCTACACAGGTCTGGCTGGACTGCCAGGGTGCTGGGAATTGCAAGCTATGTGTTCCTGTGTAACTCAACAAAGGCCTGTCATGACCTTAATTCCCCAACAAGATTTGCCAGAGCTGGTTGTTTTTTCCTCAAAGCCTTCATCTATCACTGTGCTTTTTTTTCTTTCCCATGATGGAAAAAACAGATTGCTAGGGAAGAGTAGAAAGCAGGTCCCTCTACGGATGCTCCAGTCTCTCTGTCAATTATTGGAGGCTACTTTCAATTCTCATTAGCAAAACAGCTCATCTATTGAATGTAATTTAATCAACAAATGGGGTTGTACTTGGCATGGTATCTTCAGTTGAAGAATGACTTGTCTTTGTAGAGATGGAGTTGCACAACCACTTTCATTTGATTGAAAAAAATTAGCCCAATTAAATGCATAAATGTTTAAGTAAACCCTCTGGACACAGTTCACTTAATAAAAACCAAATAAATATCCAATTTTAAAGAGAGTAGCAGACTGCTGGGCATTTCACAATGTCAGCTCAGGTTTTTCTAGAAAAGAATACTTGCATCCACTTACAAGTAAATTAAAAACATGGTTATTTTTCCTGCAGCCTTTTAAAACATTGTACACAGAAAAGTGTGCATTGGGTGGGGGTGGAGTGAGGTGAGTTTCCTCTTCACAAAATGGGCTATCTCAGCACTATTTGAAGTGCCTGTTAGTCTAATGTTTTTTTAGAGTGCCTGAAGACACTTTTCAGAGTACCTCTTGCCTAGCACACCTACTAAGGATCAGACTTTTCTATTGGTTCTTAACATTGCTATTTACTTGCTCTATCTATACATTACAGAGTGGGTGAGGGGTTGTCTTGTTTTGCTAAAGCAAAAGTTTTCATTTAATTGGTAATTCTGAAACATCTCTGATTGATAGTACATTTCATGGTGCACAATTTGGCTGATTCTCAGAAGAGTTCTTGCAGTCCCTCCTCTGTACCTGCCTCTTGTCCTTCTTACTGTGTACAGTTCTGGAGCCCCCAGCAAACGAAGGACATTGAAGTGTTGGAGTGGGTCCAGAGGAGGGCCACAAAGATGATCAGAGGGCTGCAGCAGCTCTCCTATGAGGACAGGCTACAAGAGTTGGGGCTCTGCAGCCTGGAGAAGAGAAGGCTTTGAGGAGACCTTATAGTAGCCTTCCAGTATCTGAAGGGGGCCTGCAGGAAGGCTGGGGAGGTCTTGCAATGACAGGACAAGGGGCAATGGGTTTAAACTGGCAGAGGGGAGATTTAGACTGGATGTTAGGAGGAAGTTCTTTGCAGTGAGGGTGGTGAGGCATTGGAACAGGTTGCCCAGGAAGGCTGTGGCTGCTCCCTCCCTGGAAGTGTTGAAGGCCAGGCTGGATGAGGCCTTGAGTGAGCTGTACTAGTGGGAGGTGTCCCTGCCTATGGCAGGGGGTTGGAACTAGATGATCCTTGAGGTCCCTTTCAATCTTACCATTTTATGATTCTATGATTATCCTCCTATAATATAGATTGCAGCTCCTGGACTTATTTTTCCTACCTCCAGCCTCCACCATTTTACCTTCATGCCATCTGGAAGTAAAAACAACTCTCAGTGCTGAATCTCAACCTTTACTGGCTGTGTTGTCAAATCTGATGTGTTTTGACCCTCCTTTTGTAGCAGCATGCATGCACTACCTGTGGCACAAGCTGCAGCAGCTGCTCTGCCATCTTTGAAGAGGAGGCTGAATGCTGTCTGCTGATCAGCATCCCTTTGAACATCTTCTCCTTTGGGAGTAATCACATGCACTGAATTAGGCTTATCTTCACCAGTACCCACAACAGCAGGATGTGCGAGATCATTACTTCCACCACCACTATGTCTACCACTAGGAAATCAGTACAGGGATGAAGCCAGCTCAGCTTTTCTGAGGGCATATTTTAAATGCAGCATGTATATATGTAGCTCTTGAGACAACTCATTGCACAGACTCAGGAAAAGAAAGCATATCACTGTGGCTTAAAAAATTAAATATTTAAATGAAACTGATCATTACTTAAATTTGTCTTGAGACTTAGTAAGATTAAGTAAGTCTTTGAAACTTCATTTCTGGTCTGTAGGTTATAATGGGTATGCCAGTCTCTTAACAATTCAGAAAGACTAGAGGGTTTGAGTTATCACCAGCCAAGAGGTATTTATGAAAGATGATGAGCAGTGTAGTTATTAAATGGCCCTCGGTCAGTACCTCTTCTTTACAGATGACTTTGCTAAGACAGCATCAATCAGGAACTGACATTAAATAAAAAAAGTCCACTGCCAGTATATGTGAAAAAAGAGATTTTTAGCAGTAGAGCTGCCTAGTAGAAGTCACTACAGCAAATTTCAGCTCTCTTTTTAATCTGTTGATGAATGTGTTAAGGTACCATTGCAGCAGATCAGGGAGACCAGCGCTCCCATGAATTTAGGCATGCATAGCCAAGGCCCTGCACCTGGGTAGGCACAATCCCAAGCACAAATCCAGGCTGGGTGGTGAATGGTTGGAGAGTAGCCCTGAGGGACAGGACCTTGGAGTCTGGGTTGATGAAAAGCTCAACATGAGCCTGCAGTGTGCATATGCAGCCCAGACAGCAACCGAGTGCTGGGCTGCATCAAGAGCAGCGTGGCCAGCAGGGCAAGGGAGGGGATTCTGCCACTTTACTCTGCTCTTGTCAGACCCCACCTGGAGTACTGTGTGCAGTTGTGGAGCCCCCAGCACAGGAAGGACATGGAAGTGTTGGAGCAGGTCCAGAGGAGGCCACGAAGATGATCAGAGGGCTGGAGCAGCTCTGCTATGAGGACAGGCTGAGAGAGTTGGGGCCCTTCAGCCTGGAGAAGAGAAGGCTTCGAGGGGACCTGATAGTAGCCTTCCAGTATCTGAAGGGGGCCTACAGGAAGGCTGGGGAAGGATTATTTACAAGGTCCTGCAACGACAGGACAAGGGGCAATGGGCTTAAATTGTCAGAGGGGAGATTTAGACTGGATGTTAGGAGGAAGTTCTTTACAGCAAGGGTGGTGAGACACTGGAACAGGTTGCCCAGGGAAGTCGTGGCTGCTCCCTCCCTGGAGGTGTTCAAGGCCATATTGGATGAGGCCTTGAGTGAGCTGTGCTAGTGGGAGGTGTCCCTGCCTATGGCAGGGGGTTGGAACTAGCTGATCCTTGAGGTCCCTTCCAACCTTACCATTCTATGATTCTATGATAACACACTCTGCATGCTCGAGGTCCAGAAAGCACAGTAAGAGTATCTGCCTTCACAGTTAATGTAGCATATCTCATGGTCCTTACACCTACCTGGAATGAAAGCTGTCAGTTAAAATTTTCTCGTGGTTTTCTTCACTGCCATTAACAGAAGAGTGATTCAACTAACGCAAATACCTCACTCATGAGTCAAGTCTGGATGGTGAATGTGGTCTCGGAGACTCTGCTCTGATTGTGTGCACAATTGTGTTTAAAGTCCCAATTTGTAACTGCCTATATGCTGTCTTCAAGGTACTCAAACTGGCACAGCACCCTCCTCCTTGCAAATTAGCAGATAAATTACCTACAAAGGCAACAATTTCCTGCACTCTGGGAAGAGCAGCAACTGCATCCTGGGAAGAAGGTGGCTGTGAGGAAACACAAGCAGGAACCATAGGAGCAGAGCTCTTAACATCATTTGCATGGAAGACAGGAATCAGTGTGCACCAGCAAGGGGTCACCAGTTGGCCTTTCAAATGGGGGTCCTGCTAAATGGGCCAAGAACTACTTTGGACTTCTGCACAAGGATTGCCCATGGGCAGTGATAAGCCCAACTGCTCTTGCCATAGTTACTGCAGTACTGTGCCTACTCTTTCTACTAAATCTTTTAAGGTATCTTTTCTTGGAGCCAGGAATCTTAGTTCTGGGACTTTTTCTCTGCTAGCTAGCCATACATTTCTGTTCTCATTGCTATGTCTCCTTTGCATTCATTTCTTTCAATTGTTAGGTGAAAAAAAGAGAGCCACTTTCTGTACTTCACTGAAAAGCAAAACTAGTATCAATAGCACAGAAGTATATCAGAGTTCAGATAACAAGGTAAAGCTTATACACCATGTTACACGTCCCCTAGACAAAACTGTTAATGGTTGCTGATAACAACATCAGTGGTAATAGTAGAGATGAGTGCTGATATTGGTAATGAGAATTTCTGGTCCCTTGCCAGATCAAATGCACTCCAAATCACCACAGGAATACTGTAAGGGAGGGTGATGATCTGGAATATCTTGTCCAAAGCAAAGTTTTTACCTTTCAACCTCAATTTATTTGCATATCTTGGCAAGAATAATTTCTGAGATAGAAAGAAAACTCCTTACTACAGAGGCAGCTTGCCCTGTATTACATGGATGTGAGTCCAGCTTGGTCATAACCCTGGCTCTCATTCAGTGCTCAGTGCAGTCATCAGCACTGAGCAGTGACTTGTTTGGGAGAAGGGTGAAACAGGGAGCAATTGTTACTTATTAGCTTCCCAAGGATGAGTAGCCAAAACTATACTCTTTAGGCTTTGGTTAAAAGGCCATAAACATGTCACACTTCAAAGACAGCTAACTGTACTCATTATGAATTACCATGACCACCTACTCTGTCAAGACAACCTTACCATTCTATGATTCTATGATTCTATCAGACCTCCAGGAGTGTTCTGTACTTGCATGACTACTAAATCTGATGTCTTAAATACATACACACATACATACAAACAGACATAGAATCATAGAATCATACAATGGTAATATAACACAATACAATCAAGCTCAAAATTGAGCAAAAGATGATCTAAAAAATAGTAATGATGCATAGAATCATAAAATCATAAATGGTAAGGTTGGAAGGGACCTCAAGGATCATTTAGTTATAACCCCCTGCCATAGGCAGGGACACCTCCCACTTGTACAGCTCATTCAAGGCCTCGTCCAACCTGGCCTTCAACCCCTCCAGGGAGGGAGCAGCCACAACCTCCCTGGGCAACCTGCTCCAGTGTCTCACCAACCCCACCGCAAAGAACTTCCTCCTAACATCCAGTCCAAATCTCCCCTCTGCCATTTCAAACCCATTGGCCCTCATACATTCCTTTATTTTCTTTTACCATGTTCTTCTGGAAAATATTTCCAGCAAATCTATCTGGAATTCCCTGCCTTAGCATCATGCCAGAATGATGTAATATGAATACCTTACCACATACAACCAGGTAGCTACTCCTCATTTGTGTTTATGGAAAACATACAGAACTGTCTAACGTGGCTCAGATGCTCTGGTGATGACTCACCCAATTCAAATTGGTTGGAAAGGTTACCACAGGTTTGTCTGACTTCTTCACTGTCCCAGCCAAGAGGATAAAGGGCGCAACCAGAGCCGATCAACAAACCTATGGAGAAAAAAGAAAATAGCAGTTCATACAAGCAATTGCATTAGCTTAAACACAGGCTACCACTTGGCAACAAAAGTCTTAAACTACTATTTGGAGATCTCAGAGGAAAAAAATAGTGTCTTCTAAAAACAACAGAAAATCATTTGGCCTTTGACTGCTGCATTCCGCTACACTGTTTTGTAACTGGTCTGTGGGTTGGAGATAGCTTAGGTAGTTCAGCCTCAGAAACCAGATTCTGGAGATTCTAACTGAGAACTTTTACACTGGTTTGAGGCCAACTGGAATATTTTAATGGAGAAAATTATATTATAGGCTGTGAAAGGAAAACAGTGGTGATGTCTACTTCACTCAGAGGCTTGCTGAGATGGATAAGAACTCAAAACATAGATAACACGCACTCTCAGGCACAGTGTCTTGGGCTGTCTAGCAGCTTCTGGCTTTTCTCCTCTCTGCCAAGTAACCTCACTAACCATTTTACATCTAACCTCCCTGGCCGATCCTCCAAACTCACCTTGCACGTAAGGCAAACCTTGGGGTAAGGTACAGGGGTGGGGAGAAGGTGGAAGGGTGGTTGGGAGCCCCTCCTGGGGTCTCTGATTTCTGGGAGGGGAGTTGTGTTTCTGTATTACCTTTAACTTGTATATTTCTGTAACTATTCCTGTCTATAGTGTATATCTCTGCTTGTATATTGTGCTGAGCTGTAAATAGAGCTTCATCTCCTAACTTCCACCCAACTGAGTCTAGTCTGGGTGATTTTACAAAGTGGGGGGCTGGCAGGGAACTCCCAAACTATCACACCCTTCTCTTCCACAGAACTGATATATACTGTTTGGAAAACTCAACATGGGGTTAAACAGAAGCTGTGTTAATTACACCACTTACAGGCTGATTGCTTCTGATTAATTAAAACAACAATCAACCAGGGTTTATCAAGGTTCTAGCAGGAAAAGTAAACTGACAGTTCTGTTAATCTGCTGTCATTTTCCTTTGGTTATCACTCTTTCAAAAGCCAGGGAAGAATGGTTTCATGTCACCTGATCAATTCATGCCACAGATACACACTCCACAAAGTTTCCTCAAACCATTTCAGCTGAAACAACAGAAGTCTTGAGCCATTTACCTGTTATCATGCTTGGCTTAACACTCACAACATGCTTGGCTTCCTCCAGCCCTTGTGCTGCCCCAAACAGATGTGTTTTGGCTAATTCTTATCCTTCACAAGATCTTGCTGGGAAACACCCAATGGGCCATGATTATTTTGCAGAAGTGGCATTTTTATCATATTGCATTCTCAGCTGTCACTGCAGCAGCTGCCAAAAAGTGGGTGTAGCTGGCAAAGCTTCTTGCATGAACAGCCTAGAGAGGACATTTCAGTGTATGCTGCAGGATTTAAATGTTACCTCCTTTGTGTCAGATTTTATTTATAAGATTGGAAACAAATCACTAATGGCCTGATGCTTTGCAGGCTGTAAAGGCAAGCAAGTCCTCCAAAAGTCTGCAGTGTGGGTTTGCAGCGGTGCCTTTTACCTCTTACATAGAGCGCAGGACTGGTACAAGACTTCAAGTCCTACAGCTGTCACCGACTGACTTTGAGCAAGCTCCTTGCCTTTGACTCATCTTGCTTTTCCTGTCTTGAGAATGAGGACAATGTGCTTACTGGAAAAGCACTTCTTCTGCTGTGCTCCTAATGCAGAAAAAGCCCTGAATATGGTGACAGAGGTGCAATGGGCACCATACCAGCCTAATGCACCCTGAGAGAGATTCTGACTCAGGCCTGGAGCTAGTTGTGCATTTCTACTAACTTCACCCTCAAATGCCTCAGACTCTCATATTCTGATGCTCCTTTAAGATACAGAAATTGCCTTACTATGTTCTTGACTTGCTCAAAGATACATCTGATGACGACACTGACGTACTGTAGTGGTATCTCTAAAAGATCTGTTACGCTTAAACATTTTAGGTGTTAACAAAGCAGCTCAGCAACTCTTTTGCTGCTCCTTCAAGCACATCTGCCCCTGTTTAGGCCAAATATTAACTCCTTTGATCTTTTCCAATTTCTTCTTGCTACTCAAGTTTCCTTCTTCCTTTCCTTGTAGAGCAGTCATTGCCTGCTCCTCTCCATGTCTACATCACCTAACAGAAAAAGAAATCCCTGAGGCATCTCCCTCTAAGGTAGTGCATTTACCCAGCAGCTGTAAAGGGAGAAAACCAATTAAGGCCATGAGGGCTAGGTATTTTCACAACTTCCTCTGACCAGGATATGGTTGATTCTAATGTCCTTGCTAATGGTTTTCAACACGATCATCTGATTTCTATCCCCAGGGCTTCAGAGCCACTGGCAGCTGGTAGAACCCATGTAAATGAGAGTCATTTCTAATTAAATTCCCAGAAAAGATGTTTCTCAGACAAGAGAACTTAAGCCAAAACTAGTTCTACATTTGCTAAAAACAGCTGAAGACTCTGAAAAAAACCTGACTGATTTCTCACTTGAATTGTTAAAGCAAAAAGGGTGTTGTGAAATGTTAACAACATAGCTGATGTCCTAGGAGTGGGCAGGACCCAACTGGGGAAGGAAGAATGTGACCACTAAGGATGAGAATGGCTGGAGAAGGAATGAAGAGTACCTAGATGCCACAGATAGCCCCACAGGCCTGGTGAACTGTGGCCATCCCAGTCAGTCCTGCCACGATTCTGACCCATTCCCACACTGGTTGCGATGCTCATTACCTGCCTGGTGCCAGAACAAGAAGAGCACAGCTCAGAAGTTGCTCTGGCCAAAAGTGAACCACTCTGACTGGGCTGCTTTCCATCAAATCGTTTCCTTGAACAGATATTCTGGGAGACCTCACAAGTGCTCAATGGACAATATTGTGAGCGACAGGGAGATGAGTGCAGGGGGTGGCAAGGAAGAAAGGCAGGCTTGCAGCCGCCTGTGTAAAAAAAGATGAAAGGGCAGCCAGCCCTCCCTCACAAATAGGTCCTGGGAAAGCCTCCTGCCCAATTCTTCCAGGAGGGCACAACAGCAGCACTGTAGACAAGTGGAAGGGCTATTAGCATAACAATGCTGCCCTTCCAAACTCGGAATGAGCTGTTACTCAGCACTGGCCAAGTACTTTTCTGAGGTGGTGAATGTCTAGAGCTCCTTGCATTCAGAGGATTGTTTGTTTTCAGCTCTTTTTAGGTTACGTTGCAGTAACAGGTTGTTGTTTGGCCTTTTTCCTCAAGAATATTTGGGTTGTTTCTTCAGGCTGTTCAGCCTGGAGAAAAGGCGGCTCTGGGGAGACCCTTACAGCAACCTTTCAGTATCTGAAGGAGGCCTACAAGAAAGCCGAGAGAGGACTTTTTACAAGGGTAGGTAGTGATAGTGTGATGGTTTGGGGGTTCCTCACCCCCCACACTTTGTAAAATGACCCAGACTAGAACTCTGCCGTCTGGAAGTTAAGGACTGAAGCTCTATTTGCAGCTCAGCACAATATACAAGCAGAGATATATACTATAGACAGGAATAGTTACAGAAATATACAAGTTAAAGGTAATACAGCAACACAACTCCCCTCCCAGAAATCAGAGACCCCAGGAGGGGCTCCCAACCACCCTTCCACCTTCTCCCCACCCCTGTACCTTACCCCAAGGTTTGCCTTCCGCGCAAGGTGAGTTTGGAGGATCAGCCAGGTGGGTTAGGAGAAAAAGTGGTTAGTGAAGATTAATCGGCAGAGGAGCCAGAGGCAGAAGTTGCTAGACCACCCCAGATGCTGTGCTGTGTCCCCAGAGAGAGACAGAGAATGCCTTATCTATGTTTCGGTTATTTTTTCCCAAACAATTTTCAGCAAGCCTGTGAGTGAAGTAGACATCATGATATTTTCCTTTCACAGCCTATAGTGTAATTTTCTCTATTAAAATAATCTAATTAGCCTCAAACCAGCACAGATAGGACAAGAAGGAATGGCTTTAGCTTCAGGAGGGAAGATTTAGACTTTAGAAAGAAATTCTTTAGAGTGAGGGTGGTGAGACACTGGAGCAGGGTGCTCAGGGAGGTTGTGGATGGCCCTCCCTGTAAGTGTTGAAGGTCAAGTTGGATCAAGCCTTGGACAGACTGGTCTAGTGGAAGGTGTCCTTGCCTGTGGCAAGAGGGTTGGACTAGATGATCCTCAGGGTCCCAACCGAAACCATTCTATGAATCTATGACTATTGCCCATAGCACTCTTCACTGCTACTCTCCAACCACAGGTCACCCTTCTCCAAAGATGTACCTGTTCACTCCTCCTGCCTCTGATGAAACACTGGGTACAGTGGTGGGAAGCCTTGGGAATTTTATCTCCTTTCTTAGCCAGACCTCTTCAGTGCCCTCTTACAGCCACTTTCACGTTTCTGTATGTCAACCTCTGTAAGTCTAAAGCCCAGTTTCGGTGAAAATAAATCCTGGGCCTCAGTCAAAAATTCATTAGTGATGCAATATACTCTAAAGTAAAAATGTTCCAAAGGAGCACTGCCTCACTCATACATGAATGCTTGCCCTTAAAGCCAGTTCACACTAATTACCAGCTCACAGCACCACCATTGAGCCTCACCATTAGCTGTGCCTCCTAGAAATAAACAAACCAAATAAGGGAACACCACTGCACTGTATTAGAAAACCTCCCTACCCCAGCAACAGCTAGCTCTCCACTTGGGTATGGGCTGTAGCAGTGCAGAGCTTCATTTATGGAGTACCAGTCATCAAGTTGCAGTGCTATTCTGTTTGCAACCTGTGCTGTGACAATGAGATCAAAAAAACCCGCCACCTGAAGCTGGTGCCACCATGTGGCCCCAGAGCATGAGTGGCAGGGCAGGGTGTTTACCTGCAAAGGACAAGGTATAAAGCCACAGACAAGCTCACACACTTCATTTAGTGAATATAAAATTTGCTGGAGACCAAAGGTGCTACCAGGACCACAAAGCTTGATTCTCATCTGGCTAAAAGGCTTACGTCTTTAAGTACCAATTTTCTCAAAGGTGCCAACTGGCCACAACTTTTAAGAGCTGCTGTCCTGACATCTCTTTTGGTAATACTGGTTTTGATTTGCTATTTCCCTGTAGTGGTGCACATGTGTCTGTTCATGGTTAGGTCAACTGACAAAGCAGTTATGTTCCCCAGTACTCCTTGAAAGCCATGTACAGGTCAAAGTCAGGAATCTACCTTCAGTGTAATTCCATAAAGACTTAGAGTCTGCTAGTCAGTAAGAAAAAGAATTCACAGGTTTTGCTTTATGCACTGAGGTACATACACATGTGTGAGTGTGTAATGTCTCATTGCTTTCAGCAGGATTCTGCATGACTTGAACAGAGCTAATATTGCCTCAGTCTGCATGGGAAGTGAAAATTTGGTGGCATTTCAGCTCCCTTATTTTATGCACTAAAAGTGTAGAGTGTGCCCCAAAGCCTACAGCGCTAAGAGGACTTGGAGAAAATCCCCTCAGCTTCTTTACCTTCTAATCAATCCACCCCTGTTTGTAAAGCAACTAAGTGTGTGGATCAGACCCTGCAAAAGCAAAGATACTGCATACTATCACTGCTAATAACTCATGCGTGTTCATAACTATTCCATTTACTCACAGAGAACCTAGATCCTGCTGAACAGCTGCAATCTCCACTGAAAGACCTAAGTTAAATCTAAAGATTGCAAACCCAACAGAAAACACCAAGCTGGTTTTGCAGCTTCATCAGAGAGCAGTTACTTCCTTAACTCAAGAGACACATCATGGCCTGCCTTACAGTTACTATATTTAGCCAGCTATGCTACTCAGGACACCACACCCATCTTTATAGATGCTTAAAATGCTTAGGATGACTACAGCCCTTCTTCAGAAAGTGAAAAAAAAACCTCACAAAACAAACCAACAAAAAACACCACCCCAAAACACCAAAAAAAAAACCCAAACCCAAACACCACAACAACAAACCAACCACCATGCTGTAATTACCATCATCTGTTACCTTCAATTATCCACGACAGTCAATGAAAGAAATAGAAAGGGGAAGGAAATGTGCAGTTCCATAAACAGCACCTTCACAAAAAAAGCTGCAGCTTCAAGATGCAAGGGAGCCAGTCAGGACAAAGCCAGTTGGCAGCAGAGGCACTAGTGGCACTTGGCAGCTGTTTTGGAAGGCATGCCAGTGGAGGTGTTGGCACCATCAGGGACCAGCTCTTCCGGAGTAGCTCTGCATTTGGGAATGAAATGGGCTCGTTTCCCTGATCGATGAAACACTGCTGTTGCAAGTGCTGTAAAGTGCTGGAGTTGGCTCGACATGTTAGTGAGGCATGCAGGAGGGAGCTGCAGGGCTGTCTTAAACGCAGCCAGCTTTGGCAGTGCAGAGCTGGAATTAAGTGCTTAGCTTCAATATTCAACAACATACCCTTTAGCCACCAGGCTCTATGCACAGTCCACTTGAAGCTGGATGCCTTCAAGTAGTGAGTTAAAACCAGCCTATATGCACAGTAAGGAGCTGCTCAGACCTACAAGTTGGAAAACTGCAAACCAGAGGGTCAGAGAGCGAGTGTCTGCTCAGAGTAATCCTTGTTCACTCCAGACTTTCTACTCAGTTATTTTTCCTGCAGGTACAATGTGTGATAAGAAGGACATTGAGGTGCTTGAGCATGTCCAGAGAAGGGCAACAAGGCTGGTGAGAGGCAACGAGCACAGCCCTATGAAGAGAGGCTGAGGGAGCTGGGATTGTTTAGCCTGGAGAAGAGGAGGCTCAGGGGGGACCTTCTTGCTGTTTACAACTACCTGAAGGGTGGTTGTGGCCACAAGGAGGTTGCTTTCTTCTCTCAGGCAACCAGCACCAGAACAAGAGGACACAGTCTCAAGCTGTGCCAGGGCAAGTTTAGGCTGGAGGTGAGGAGAAAGTTCTTCACTGAGAGAGTCATTGACTGCTGGAATGGGTTGCCCAGGGAGGTGGTGGAGTCACCGTCCCTGAAGGTGTTCAAGGCAGGTTTGGACGTGGCACTTGGTGCCATGGTCTAGTCTTGAGGTCTGTGGTATCAGGTTGGACTTGATGATCTTTGAGGTCTCTTCCAACCTTGGTGATACTGTGATAATGTGATACTGTGATCAGAATTTCTTAACACTTAGTACGTGAAAGATGATCTTGTCTCTCTGTAGTGGAACTTGCGATTGAAAATAATTGAATGTAACAGGTTCTGCATAAGGTGGATGTGCAGGGAAGGGACAGGAATTACATTAGTGGCTTGGTACAGATCTAGGTCTCATTTAAGAAGTGACAAAGAAATCATAGAATCATAGAATGGTAAGGTTGGAAGGGACCTCAAGGATCATCTAGTTCCAACCCCCTGACATAGGCAGGGACACCTCCCACTAGTACAGCTCACTCAAGGCCTCATCCAACCTGGCCTTTAACACCTCCAGGGAGGGAGCAGCCACAACCTCCCTGGGAAACCTGTTCCAGTGCCTCACTACCCTCACTGTAAAGAACTTCCTCCTAACATCCAGTCTAAATCTCCCCTCTGCCGGTTTAAACCCATTGCCCCTTGTCCTGTCATTGCAAGACCTTGTCAATAGTCCCTCCCCAGCCTTCCTGTAGGCCCCCTTCAGATACTGGAAGGCTACTATCAGGTCCCCTCGAAGCCTTCTCTTCTCCAGGCTGAAGAGCCCCAACTCTCTCAGCCTGTCCTCATAGGAGAGCTGCTCCAGCCCTCTGATCATCTTTGTGGCCCTCCTCTGGACCCGCTCCAACACTTCCATGTCCTTCCTGTGCTGGGGGCTCCAGAACTGCACACAGTACTCCAGGTGGGGTCTGAGAAGAGCAGAGTAAAGAGGCAGAATCCCCTCCCTTGCCCTGCTGGCCATGCTGCTCTTGATTAATGACTTGTGGGATGCAGCAATCGGCTTATTCTAAAATGTAAAATATTAACTACTGTTAATGTTTCAAAGAGCTTGGATATATCTCAAACAATGAATACAGAAGGATTAATAACCAAGAGACATTAACCAGATTTTGCCATGGACAAAATGACTGCACACAGAAAGACCCAGACCAACTGGCAAAAGTCAATGCACAAAAAAAGGAAATGCAAACCCCTGTGGTGGGCAATTTTCAGACTGCTGCTGTGGCTTAAATGGGAGCCTCCACTCAAACGTCCCAGGTGCCTTAAACAGCCCATGTTGATAACACACAATAAATTAACTGTCTGTAACTGTCCTGACAGTTCATAGCTAACAAGTTCTGTTTTACAGACTCAGCACTTCCTCTCACTTGTTGAGGTCTCAGTGTGTCCCTGACTGTTATATGGCTCATTCTTGGTTTGTTGTCAGCCCACTTGATCATTGCATCCTCAAAGGCCTGTTAAATAAAGCAAATCTTCCCCAGTGTTTTTCTTTCTCCTTTGCAAAGGGTAAACTAAGCAGGTGATTCAGATAAATCTGACGGAGGAAACCATCACTTTGATCAATAAAGAGAGGTAGTAGATGACAGTAAATGAGGCACCTAGCTTTAGATTCAGCATCAGTCTTGCTGCTAGAAAATGCAGTTTCAAATGGGAAATAAACCAACAGTGCCTTTCCTTGTGGACTTTTAAAGAGCCTCTGCCATGAGAACTAGGAATTGTATTCCATTTCTGTATATCCTTAGCTCTGGTCACAGTTATACCCTATGAATGAAATGAAAGGGACAGCTTGGGCACCATAAAGGACCTCCTTGGCCAGCAGTTAGAGGTGGTTTGCATCACTGTAAGGGTGGGGGGAAGCCTCTCATACCCACTGAAATTGGGAAAGCCAAATTTGTATCTCCACCTAGAAAAATAAAAGGAATGGATCAGGCTTGGTTATGTACCTTGGTTAGGTACCTGTATGGAGTGTCTGGAGAGCAGCCAAACAGAAAGGGATCTGGGGGTGCTGATTGACACCCGCCTAAACATGAGCCAGCAGTGTGCCCAGGTGGCCAAGAAGGCCAATGGCATCTTGGCCTGCATCAGCAATAGCGTGACTAGCAGGAGCAGGGAGGTCATTCTGCCCCTGTACTCTGCACTGCTTAGGCCACACCTTGAGGACTGTGTCCAGTTCTGGGCCCCTCAATTTAAGAAGGACATTGAGGTGCTTGAGCATGTCCAGAGAAGGGCAACGAGGCTGGGGAGAGGCCTCGAGCACAGCCCTATGGGGAGAGGTTGAGGGAGCTGGGATTGTTTAGCCTGGAGAAGAGGAGGATCAGGGGAGACCTTCTTGCTGTCTACAACTACCTGAAGGGTGGTTGTAGCCAGGAGGAGGTTGCT
>VWZE01025539.1:10744-20938 GCA_013396675.1 Eubucco bourcierii | reverse complement strand
GAAGTCTCACCTCTTCATCTGCATTCACAGGGACTGAAGAGGAAGTCACATCCTCCATTTTCTCTTGGGATGCTGAGTTTCTCTTTCTACATGATGTCTTTGGGATTGGTTGAGGTTCCTGCTCCTGCCCTCTCCTTGCTCTCTTTTTATTTTTCCTGAGGATAGAATAAGAAATATTATCACCAAAGAGATACTTACTAGTCCTCTATTGTCCAATATGTACTTCAACAGCACAGCACCTGGGATGGTAATGCAACAAAACAATAAACTGAGTTCACTTTAAAATGATTCAGGGGAGCATTTCTTGCAGTGAAATAAGTAGGGATACCTCTTCTCCTAGTGATGCATGATTTTCTGTCAGTGTAAATATTTTTACTGATTTCCATAGAAAAAGTAGAAATCTGCTCCAAAGTAGAGATTTGCTTTATATATGAAATTTTGTACCTTCCTCTACTGTCTCTCCATCTCCTTTGAAAGCCTTTGCACTCACAGAAATACAAACTATGGTTTGCAAACACCTTGTTCTACTGACACAATCCACACACTACTAAATAATGGTGTACATACATCAATCTCTCTGTCCTTAACCACTGCAATAACATGTCCAGGGAAGAGGGAGCTTCTCATCACACTGAAATGAAAACTTAGGCACGGACTAAATGTTTAAACATCACCACTCAATTACAGCAGTTAAGTGTAAGAAATAGTCAAGAAATTTAACTTCATAGAAGTGCACAGGTAAGACAGAGACACTTTGGAATATCTCTTCTAGAAAGGTGTGTCTCAACTGAAACTCTTGCACTGAATAAGAGTTTTCAATTAGGAAGGTATGAACATCTTCCTGGAGGTGTTCCAGGCCAGGCTGGATGGGACCTTGAGCAACCTGGGCTAGTGGAAGGTGCCCCTGCCTAAGGCAGGGTGGTCAGAACTAGATGATCTTATGGTCTCTCCCAACCTAAGCCATTATATGAATATATACCATAGTCATGATATGTGCAGCTAGTAGGTGCTGATGGACAACTATACACGTCTAAAGAATATAGTGAGGTACTTTTTAAAGAAAAAAAATTTAAGATCAGCTTTCACAACCAAAAGTTCACCCACAAAATCACAGAACTTCTTCAGAGAAGTCTCTTGTTCTTGCTAGCTGTAGAGGGGCTAGCTTTTTTTTAAGCTTAATGAAGTCTTCCTCCTCAATCCTACATGATGTTTTAAATCTGAAGCCACAGCTTTGCTCCTCATGATCAAAATTGCTATGAAAAATCTTCATTGAATATGGAAAAAAGTTACCATGATTTACCACCTACTCCAACCTAATACAGTCAATCAGAATGATATCTGAATTAAGTGAGAGGAATTTCAGCTCAAGTATCACTGCAAGGGTAAAACAGCTCTACTTACATGGATTCAGACTGTGAATCACTTTCTGATGCACTCTGATTTTCCTCTGCACCCTGGCTTTCCTCCAGTCTAGGCAATTCTTGCCCCTCTTTGTTCTGTGTATGTAAAAACAAAAAAGTTGTAGAAAATAAATTATAAATGTAGAAGAACTNAAAAAAAAAAGGCAGAAACAAAGTTCAAAGGATGGTGATGATTCCATAAAGTGACCACCAGGTGTCGGGCGGTCTAAAGTGTCTACTCGGTCTACCCGGAGGTGGTTGCCCAATACCGTGGCCAGACGGCACTGGAATATCGCCATGGATGGCGACTCCACAGACTCTCTAGATAACCTGTGCCAGTGCTCCACCACTCTCACAGTGAAACGGTATTTCCTGATGTTTAGAAAGATCCTCCTGTGCTTCAGTTTCTCCCCGCTGCCCCTCGTCCTGTGGTTAAGCACAGGTGCAAAGAGCCTACCTCTCTTTTTACACTCTCCCTTTAGTTTTTTCATACGGATTTTGAAAAGAAAGTTCCCTGAACCGTCTCTTCTCCAGGCTGAACTGTCCCTGCTCCTTCAGCCTCAGTCCTTTCTCTGTCTTTATGGCCCTCTAACAAGCTGTCTCCAGTATATGTGTGCCTCTTGTACCAGGGAGCCCAGAAATGCTGCCAGTACTCCAGCTGTTGCCGTGGGGAAGGTGGTGGTGGGGAGTGTGTGGGAGAACAGAGAGGAAGGAGAACACCCCTCCATCTTTGTGCCCACCTGCCTGCACTCTCCTAGACGGTTCCTACAAAGCTCCTTTCCATCTGTGCAGATCTCAGCATGCCCTGGAGCCTAAGACTGTTTCACCTCAGGTGCAGGACTTTGCACTTGCCACTGATTAACTTCATGACTTTCCTGTCACCCCCTTTCTTTGTCTTTTAAACTTGTGGAAACCGATCAAAGACTCCTTAGGATAGCACTCAAAAAAAATGGGGAAAAAAACCAACCAACCAAACCAAAACCCCACACCCCAAAAAACACAAAGAGAAACATCAACCAAAATACATGATGACCAAGTAATCACAATTACAGCAATGTTTTATGAAATCTATTCAGCGACTTAAGGCAAAATCCTACTGCACAAAAACATTATTTCCCTAAAAACATTATTTTCCTACTTCATTTACCTCTACTATAATAACAGCAAACATAATTCTAAAAATAGTAATAGAATCAGGTCTCACATCACTGCTCTGCTGAGTATTTCTGTGATTATGTTAATATAATTCTAAAGGAAAGTATCCACAGCAGGGCAAGAGAAAGAGATTTTATTGCTATCACATTTCTGACTGCAGGCATTTATTATTTGTGAAAATCCCAAGTAACTGATTCTACGTTAACATGAAGGCATGACTTGAAGTAACAATCCAAACTAAAGGTCATAAAATTCCTCCATCACATTACACTGCACACCACATTGCAAAAACCTCTTACTACAAAATGTAGCCATAAGATCCTTCATCTTAGAAAGTACAAATAAAGTAGTTCAGTCTTCTTCTGCACAAGAGAATTAAATCAAATAATTTAAATTAAAATCAAATCAAAAAATTACAGTGATGCATGGATAGAAGCATGATCAGAGAAATGGAACTTTGTATGAGGAGAAATGTAAGATTAGGACTCTTCAGCTTAAAAAATACCCTTAGAGAGAGGGAAAAGCAGCATTACAAGCAAAAATAGCTTGGACATGAACAGGAACATCACAATGCAAGCACAGGCATCTACAACTCCAAGCATTAGACTGAAAACAATTCCAAGAATACACTTCTTTTGTTAAGTGAGTAAGGAAAGGAATGGACTCTCAGCTGTTACATGCAATTATCACAAAGGTACAGGCAGAGGCTAAAAAGCAGCTAGACACTCTCTTAGCTAGTGGATCCAAAGCTTCAGGAGAAGCTAGATGCCATCTCAGGCAGTTTCTAAAATCCCACTCCTGTTCAGAACATACCTGAAGTCTTCAGCTCTCTCCAGGTTCCTCTCCCGAAACACCTCTCAGCACCCAGTATGACCAGAGAAGAGTATATACAGCTATCCTATCTGCAGCTGCATAAATATCTCAATGCTTGTGCTGCTTAAAAAAAACCAAAAACTTTCTAGGACTCCTGTGACTGCACAGTCTTGCTTCAAGGTTTCACTGCTGATACCAGACTGCATAACATCTTGAAAAACTAAACTTTTCAGTTGTTTTGTCTAAGAGATAATCCAGGCATGGCACAGTATACTCTGGGTAAATACAGTAAGAAAAACAAGTTGCTAAGGACAGCCAAATCGATAGCACTTAGCACTTGGTGATGTTCTCAGGATTCCTGCCCGTAAAGAAAGAATTAAAAAATATGGCTCTGACTTAAAACAACACTTGCATTGGTAAAGAGGAAGATCTTGAGGAGAAAGACCTACATGAAAAATAAAAATACCTTTGTTTCACTAGTTTCTTCAGATTGCCTTCCTTTGCTTCTAGTCTCTGCAACTGATAACTCTGAAATAAGGCTTTCCTGTAATGTACCATGTCTAACATCTTGGGTTCTCAGTTTAGCAGAATCTGTTTCTAGAATGACATCACTGATATCTTCGAAGCTGAAATCAATAAGAACACACATAAAAAGATTATACTATGGTATTTTAATTTTTTTTTAAAAAGGCTATTATTTACAGCTAGACCAAGTTGCACAGGAAAATGATGCAAGTTTTGACATTAAATAACTGCACATTTTCTAAAGAATCTGAAAAGTTTTAGTTTTACTTGCAGGGTATGAGCTTTAAAACAACTTTTACACTTTTGCAATTCGCTTTCAAAAAGATGTAAACATCCCATCTGATTATTGCAGCCTAGACCAGTTTTTAAAACAGATTTTACTACCATAAACACTGCATGCACAAGTTTTTTGCCCCCTGATTTAATGTAGCAACCTATACTTAGTTTAAAGACAGATACTGCTCCTTCATTTGCTCCCCATGAGGCACTGAAGCAAAAAAAGAAGTTTCTGGGAATCTGCATGATACAACAAACAATTACAATATAGCTAAATGCAAAAATCATAGAATCATAGAATGGTAAGGTTGGAAGAGACCTCAAGGATCATCTAGTTCCAACCCCCTGCCATAGGCAGGGACACCTCCCACTAGTACAGCTCACTCAAGGCCTCGTCCATCCTGGCTTTGAACACCCCCAGGGAGGGAGCAGCCACAACCTCCCTGGGCAACCTGTTCCAGTGCCTCACCACCCTCACTGGAAAGAACTTCCTCTTAATATCCAGTCTAAATCTTCCCTCTGCCAGCTTAAACCCNTCTGCTCCAGCCCTCTGATCATCTTCGTGGCCCTCCTCTGGACCTGCTCCAACAGTTCCATGTCCTTCACATTGTGGTTGGAGCCCTTGCTGTTGAAGACTGAGGCAAAGGACTCACTGAGCATCTCAGCCTTGTCCATATCTTTTGTCAGCAGCTCTTCCGTTTTTCTTCTGTAAGTGTCCCACATTCTCCCTAGTCCTCCTTTTCTCACTAAAATACCTGAAGAAATTCTTCTTGTAATTGAACACAATTAACACAACCAAATTCTGAAACAGCACAAAGAGCTTTGTACCAGCTTTTTTGATTTGCCACTTTATTACATAACAAGTTTGGCTTAAAAACAAAAAACAAACAACAAACCAACAACCAAAAAGGCATTTGCTTTCTTTCTAGCACAAGAATGCCCAAACCTGAAACTAGAACCCTGCCTCCCACCTAGGTTCCGCACAAACAAGGTCAAATCAACACTTCTTTCCCATGAGGTCAAAGTGCACATTTCAAGTGTACAGCAACACTACAGGAGAGCATTACTGAGCAGTGGTTTGATGAATGTATTGGGAGTCAGGATAAGCAATAATTTTCATGAACACTCTGGAAAAGTCCAAGTGAAAGCAGCTCGGCACAGGACTTTAGTATTCACATACATTTATTTTGCATGGGGATAGTATTCACATGCATATTTGCATAGGGAATATATCCAGCATAACCAAAAGAGCTTAATAAGGCAACGTTTCTGAGCACAGCACTCAGATACCAAAAACCTACCTCTTTTGTGCCACTTAACATGAAAGTAAGCATGAATAAAAATCAATGTTAAAACCTTAAAAGTTGGGGTTTTTTATTATTATTTATTTTGCCTAAGTTTTCCATTGTAAGTGTTACCTGCATAAATTGACAATGCTTTCTGTCTCCATTCTGTGATCCACAGGTGAGCAGGACTCTGCTCTCTCTTCCCTTGTAACAGCAGAATCACATTGATTTCCATCCATAATACTATCCATCTCTTCTCCACCCATAGTGTGACCATCACTGCTGGCATCACATGACACCTTCTTTTCTGCTACTGAAGAACAGTTACATCAACTTAAGAGAACTTTTCTTGGCTAAAATTCAATGTCTAGATACAGTAAGAAGGCTGACTTTGAAAAGTATTGTTTTACAACCTCCCAAGGCAGTCAGTGATATAAAAAAACCCCAAACATTTAGGGATCTGTCTGTATGTCTCTATATATCTGAATATTTGAAAGTAAGCACTTCTGACTCTTACTTTTCTTAGAGGATTTAACTTCTTCAGCAGCTTTTGAAGGGACAGCTGTTTCTTCTAAAAGATCCTCTACTCCTTCTTCAAGATCATCTTTTCTCTTTCTCTTCCTCTTCTTTTTTGCTAATGCTGACTCTAATGCAATCTGTTCTGCTTCTTCAGAAATGCCCAAAGAGTCCTCATTTTCCTTCTCAGCCATCACAGTATCTGCTTCTGCATCAGAAATTCTAGCTTCCTGAAGATCACCTTGTTCATTAGTAGCTTCTGTGTTGGTATTTTTTGCTATTGAGACAACAAGCATTCCTGGTTAACTGACCAGTGAGAATACTAGGAGATATAAATCACAGACATTTCCACTAGCAACACGTTGTGAAATCACACATCACTGCCAGGCATATGAGCAGGTCCACAAGAGGTCTGCTAAGTCAGATAAACTTCAGCATAGATCAACACAAAACTTTCAGTACAAGGGACAACACTTCACCAGGGTAAAGTCTAATACAGGATGTAAAGCCAGTGCAGTAAATGTTTGTGTTCCTATACTGTTAGCAAGCAACAGAGTCACTTTTGGATCCAGGGAAAACAGGCATTGCTGTTCCTGAAAAGAATTATTGTTACCACTAAGAAAGAGGTGATAATGGTAGACATAAGAGTGCTGGAGCCAGGCTCTGCCCTCCCTGAAACAGAAATGGGAGCACCCATCAAGAAGTCCTTAGGATCAAAGGTACCCTGCATTCTGCTCCTGCTAGACCAAAGGCAGACGCTTAAATGAAAAGAGTCAATGGAGGTAAGTTCATGGATGAGGCATCAGGAGAATTCCCTCCTTACCCACCTGGAGGTGCCTCTGAACAACAGCTATCAGGCTCTGATTGAAAAAGACAAGTCAAATGAGAATGTGGGTGAGGGGCAATCCACACCAGAGCTGTCTTCAGTCAGAAAGGCTGACTACCCAGATCATGACCACATCCACACGGAAAAAAAGAAGAGCTGTAGTTGTAGGTGGCTCCTTCTGCAGGGAACAGAGGGTCCAATATGCTGGGCTGGATAGACCCTCCTCACAGGGAAGTCTGCTGCCTTCCTGGAGCCTGGGTTAAGGATATCATTACTAAACTTCCTAGCTTGGTACAGCCCTCAGACTATTATCCATCACTGGTATTCCATGCAGGTGGAGAGCAAACTGTGGCTTCTAGTGCAGGAGTGGCTAAAAGAGATTTCAGGGCCTTGGGAGGGTTCATGAGAGAATCTGGGTATAGGTTTATTTTCCTCTCTCCTTCCATTTGTGGGCAGTGACACTGTAAGGAACACATGGATCCAGTCAATAAATACATGTCTCTGTGGCTGGCGTCACCATCGCAGTTTTGGGGTTTCTGACAACAAGATGGCCTACAAGGTACCAGATTTGCTGGCATCTAATGGAAGGCACCTTTCTCAAAGGGGGAAGTGGGTCTTCGCTCAGCAGACTGCTGGGATGATCGACAGGTGTAAAACTAGATCTGAAGGGGAGGGGGAAGAATCAGGCTTGCCTGTGACAAGCTGTGGGATGACACACCAGGGTTAGAGGGACTGAGGTGCTAGTAAGAGTCTTCACCATATTGTCCTGAGGCATTCAGGGTCACTGCAGCACCATCAAACTCCCATGGAGATAAGCTAGGGGCTTCTGAGGTAGGAGCCAACAAGAACCCACCCACAGGGGAATTAGGGGGAATTTCTTTAAGATGGTGACACAGCAGTAGCCCAGCCGAAGTGCACCTCCACCAAAACAGCAGCATAGGCAAGAAACAGGAGTCAAAAGCTACTGTGCTGCTGGAAAGCTACAACATGTTGGCTGTTACTGAAATGTGGTGGGACAAATCCTGTGTCTGGAGTGTGGCTATTGATGGCTACAAGCTGTCCAGAAGGGACAGGACGGAAATGGGGGAGGAGGTGTTGCCCTCTGTGTTAAGAAATAGGTGGGAGTGCAAAGAGCAGTCCCTGAAGAGCAGCCAAGAGCATGTCAAAATATTATGGGTAGGAATTAGAGACCAAGGGGACAGGGGGAACATTCTGGTTGGCCAGGCCACTCGATCAAGGGGAGCCCATGGATGAAGCTTTTTACTCTAGCTACAGAAGGCATCATGCTCACAGGCTCTTATCCTGCTGAAGAACTCGAACCACCCCAATATCTGCTTGGAGAAGTAACACAGTGAGCTGTAGGCAATCCAGAAGACTCTTGCAGTGCCTCCATGATAACTCCTTAAGACAAGACACAGACAGCCCCGCACAAGGAGATCCAATACTGGATCTCCCAAGGTGGGTAGAGTGTTGATCTGCTGGAGGTAAAGAAGGCTCTGCAGAGGGAACTGGGCAGGCTGAGTTGATGGGTTGAGCCCAACCATAAGGCACTCAACCTGGCCAAGTGCTAGGCCACTAGCACTGTGAAACTAGAGCAGCATAGACTTAAGACTGGGCAGTAGGAAGAGGTTCTTTACTATGAGGGTGGTGAAATACTGGCACAAGTTGCCCAGGGAGGTGGTGGAGGGCCAATCCCTGGGAACATTCAATGTCAAGCTTGATGAGGCTCTAACAAACCTAATATAGGTAGGGATGTCTCTCCTTACTGCAGGGAGGTTGGACTAGATGACCTTTAAAGGTCCCTCCCAAACAAATACATTCCATAATTACATGATTTTATGATTCTGTGGTTTAATGGCCATGGTGGTGTTGGGTTGATGGTTGGACTCAATGATCTCAAAGGTCTTTTTCAACTGAAACAATTCTGTGATTCTTGACCACTGCTCTGAAATGCTGTCTCAAGCATTCTTCTTAGGAAGTACCTTTTGGCTTCTTCCGAGGCCTTGATGGCTTCTTTTCCTTTGGCTTTTGGCTTTTAACAGTCTTTTGCTTTCTCTTTTCTTCATCCGCTAAGACTTTCTCAAGCAGCTGGGCAAAGAATTCAAAATCAAAGGGCCGCTTTTCTCCTGTCAGATTAAAGCAAAGAAATGTCAGAGATCAAAGTTAATATCCTTTCCAGGTTTTAGTTGTGCATGTCATGGCATTGAAAAGCAAAGGTTATACAAATTTAAACTGAGAATTCCTTCTGAATATATTTTTTGTGCCACTTGACCAGGGATTAGAGTGGACGCAGATGGATTGTGGTGGCTTGGTTTTGAAAGATGAATAGTAAGAAGGTTACAGACAAATACACAAATTGTACCATGGCACAGACAATGTGTTAACGTGCTGCCCTAGGACTTGCAGCTCATTCAGACCACACAAAAATCTTCAAGGATTCTTAAAGCAGCAGTTGTGCTAGGAATGCCCATGAATCAGAAAAAAAAATCAACTAAATACACAGAGAAAAGTTTGTATTTATCTTATCTATCAGATACATAGAAAAGACAGAAATTAAGCCTAAAGGTCTCTGCTGTGAACAATGCTTGTTATAATAGCCTAACATATCTCTGAACTCAACTGTGAGCAAAAACTTTTAATTGTTGAAGCAAGGCAAAGCACAAAAATCACCACAAAATGAAATGACTACCACTTAGTGACTCACTGCAGGGTAGGGTTTACTTACTGAAAGCTTTGTCTATCCTCCATCCATTAGCTTTTTCCTCACGTTTGAACTTGTTCTAAAAGCAAAAATGTAATTGCCTCTTTGAGTGAGCAAGAAATGCAGCAACACATTTGCACAAAGTGGCAGATCAGGGGAAGATTTTTTTCAATGCAACACGATTTTCTAGCAGCTATAGTTGTTAAAGGCATGCTCAGAAAGTTTGTAGCAAAGTTTTGAGTATAAAATCTGCCAGTATGGAAGAATACGGGAATACTAGGGAGGAGGACTCATGTGAGAAGCAGTTGGGATGTTTTATAAACACTGGTACCGCACAAATTGTTTTCTGTCCTTGTGTGGCAAGCAGGCAGAACTTGAGCTTGTTGAGACACTCTGTATCCAGATAATGTGGAGTTTCTCACAGACTAAACGGCACTTTACAGATATGCTTGTGCTTCCTGCCCAGCTGAGGGGGAAGTTCTTAGCACCATGGAAAATGCTGCCTGCAAGAATTGCTGTACACTGGTGAAAGATGAACTGGGAAAATTTTTTTATTGTTCTAGCAAGTTCTGCAGGGCCTGTCCCACCCTACCCCTTGCCTTGTGTGCCTCCACTCAGGTTCCTGCATCCTGCCATGTTGGCTCACAGAGTCCTCATAGATATCACCAGCTGTATTTTTTGTTGCTAGGTATTTTC
>VWZE01025531.1:31534-62802 GCA_013396675.1 Eubucco bourcierii | reverse complement strand
GGGGGGGGAAGGAGTGGAAGGAAGAAGGAAAGGGAAAAATAAAAAGAGAAAAAAAGGAAAAGGAGAAAGAGTGCCCTGGGCACAGCAAGCACAGAGAACTGCTGCAGCCCGGAGCAGAGGGCGCAGGAACAGAAGAGCTGTGGCTGGCAGACACAGACAGTTGCTTTCTTTGTCAGCCCTCTCACATTTTCCTCCAGCTCCCCCTCCAGAAGGCAGAACAAAGCCGAAGCAATTGCTCCTTTGGTTTTCTGCAGGAAGCCGTTGGGCTGTTGTCAGCGGAGCAGCTTTTTACCCCGAGCTGCTCTTGCCACAAACGCTGCCATTCAAGCTCCGGCAGTTGCCTTCCCAACAAGCATTTCCCCTCTCCACCTTCAGCCCTCCCCCAGACCCTCCGCCGGGCACCTCCCTGGCTGCTGGCTGGTGCAGGAGGTACCTACCACACACGGGCAGGCAGCAGAAGCTGGCAACCACTTCTCCTGTATTTTTTTTTTTCCCCCACTCTTTTCCAAAAGAGCTGATTCTAAGCATCAATGCACAAAACCACGTTTCAGAGCAGCACAGTAGCTCCTTGTGAGATGCATCCCCAGCTCACCTATTGGTGCCAGCAGAGTGGGCATCTGCTGCCCAGTCTCAGATTTGGCAGCAGGAGACCCTTGAAAGTTTCAGCAATGTTTTGAGGTCATATGGCCTGAGTGTTTCTGGGAATCTTACTTTATTGGGGGGAAAAAAGAAAGGCAAATGAAGGTGTTCATGGTCTTGCAGAGGCACTCTGGTCAGAGAGTGATCTCCCAGCACAGCCATGGAAAGCCACAGCTCTCCCAAATGCTGGCACCAGCACATTTGAAAGCTGTGCCAAGGCATAGGTACCACGGCCCTGTAGTCAGCCCCTGTGAACACAGAACCATGGCATTGCTTCACTTAGAAAAGCCATTTAAGTTCATCCAGTCCAACTGTTCTCTAACTCTGCCAAGGCTGGGGCTAAACCATGGCCCTCACCACCACATCTCTGCCTCTCTGAAACACCTCTAGGGATGGGAATTCAGCCACCTCCCTGGGCAGCTTGTGCCAGTCTTGGAGAAGCCTTTTAGGGCACACATTTCTTCTAATGTCCAACCTAAAACTCCCCTGGTGCAACTTGAAGCCATTTCCCCTTGTCCCATCACTTGTTACTAGCTGCAGGGCACAGCTCAGCTCATTTCTCCTCCTGGTCTTCCTGCCTGAGCACCATGGGGCTGAAGGCAATCCTGGTTCTCACAAAACCATTTCAGTTGCAAAAGACCTTTAAGCTCATCCAGTCCAACAATTCTCCAACTCTGCCAAGGCCAGGGCTAAACCATGGTCCTCACATCCACATCTCTGCTTCTTTTAAATGCCTCTAAGGGTGGGAGTTCAACCACCTGCCTGGGCAGCCTGTGCCAGGTTTTGAGAACCCTTTCAGGGAAGAAGTTTCTTCTAATTTCCAACTGAAACTTCCCCTGGTGCAACCTGAAGCCATTTCCTCTTGTTCTAGCCCTTGATACCAGGGGAGCAGAGCCCAACCCCCACCTGGCTCTAACCTCCTTTCAGGGAGCTGTAGACAGCAATGAGCTCTGCCCTCAGCCTCCTCTTCTCTATACTAAACAACTCCCAGTTCCCTCAGCTGCTCTTCCCTGTTCTCCAGACCCTTCACCAGCTTCACTAACCTTCTATGGACCTGTTCCAGCCCCTCAATGTCCTTCTTGCAGTGAAGGACCCAAAACTGAACACAGGACTCAAGCTGTGGCCTCACCAGTGCTGAGTACTGAGGTACAATCCCTGCCCTGCTCCTGCTGGCCACACCATTGCTGATCCAGGCCAGGATGCTGGTGCCCTTCTTGCCCACCTGGGCACACTCTGGCTCACATTCACCCAACCGTCACCCAGCACCTCCAGCTCTTTCTCTGCTGGGCAGATCCCAGCTACTCTGCTCGTGTCTGGAGCATTCATGGGGTTGTTGTGACCCAACTGCAGGATCCAACACTTCTTCCCTTTCCAATGCCAACAAAGCTACTCCAGGGCATGACAGAAGAGAAGTTTTCCTGCTTGTAAAAGTAAACCCAAGTATGCCTCATTGCACACACTGAAGCTACCATTTCTACCTGTTGATATCACAGGAACAGGAGCACTAAGGGCATGTGAACTGGCAGCTATGAGGCAAGAAACAACNTTTTTTTTTTTTTTTTTTTTTTTTTCCCTTTTTTTACTCCCTTTCAAAATTTTTTTTCCTTTTTTTTTTTTTTTTTTTTTTTTTTTTTAATTCCTTCAATAAGAAACAGAGCCTGTGAAATCCAGCCACAATTTCCTGGGTTGGACTGAAAATGAAACTTTAAAACCTAAACAATCTAATCTATAAATTGGAATAGAGATGTTAATTAGAGTGCAGAAAGATTAATTCTTTATTGTCCAGTCCCAGATAGGCACTGTGGAATCTGCTGCAATTCTGAGACCAACTTTGTAGAGAAGGGAAGGAAAAAGGGAGGAAAAAAGCAGCCTAAACTACCAAAAATGCCACACACCATCAAGCTGCAAACCACTCTATTGAAGGGCAACATCCAAATAACTTCACAAATAGCTAGAAAGCAGTAGGCTGATGATTTTTTATCCATAAGGACACAATCCTTCACCCTGCCCTGGACGGTTTGGTGCAGCAAGGACAGTGAGTGGTGTGCAAGGGGCTCAGATGAGGGCCAGCAGCACTCAGGGCCACCCAAAAGTCTTGAGATGATTCAGACAGGAGATCCACTTTCTCCTGCCCCTTGCTGCACATTAGCTGCCAACAGCAGGGCTTTTATTGTCTGCTCTGCAAAGGCAGCCTGGACTTTGGACCACAGCATCAGACTCCCTATCTCCTTCTTCCTGCCACCCCACGTGCCATCAGTCACCCTGCCCAGCACCCAGCACCATCCACCTTGTAGTGACAGAACAAGAGGCCTCCACTCCAGTTGCACCAGGGGAGGCTTAGGTTGGAGATCAGGAAAAAATGTCTTTGCTGCAAGAGTGGTCAGGGATTGGAACAGGTTGTCCAGGGAGGTGGTGGAGTCCTCATCCCTGGAGGTGTTGAAAAAAATGTGTGAACATGACACTTCAGAGCATGGTTTAATGGCCATGGTGGTCTCAGGTCAATGTTTGGACTTGACCTTGAAGATCTTTTCCAAACAAAACATTTTCACAGAATCACAGAATGTTAGGGGTTGGAAGGGACCTCCAAAACTCATCCAGTCCAATCCCTCTGCCAAAGCAGATCACACAGGAACGCATCCAGGCAGGTCTGGAATATCTTCAGAGAGGGAGACTCCACAACCCCCCTGGGCAGCCTGTTCCAGGGTTCCATCACCCTCAAGAATCTCTTTTGCCTGTGGTGTTGAGAGAAGGCAGGAGTGAGGACTTCTGGTAACAGTATAAACACAGACGCCAAGCTCTGAGGGTTCAGGAGGAGCTCTAACCTAACAGTCTGGAAATAAGCAACCTCTGCACATCCCAGATGTCCCCAAAAGCACCTCAGAGACTGAAAGCAGTCAGCTTTGGACTGCTTCTATCAGGGATGGCGGAAACAGGAGGCCCACAGGTGAGTGCCACCACAAAGACTCATAGGCTCACAGAATTGGTTTGGTTAGAAAAGACCTCTAAGATGCCGAAGTCCAACTGCAAACCCAATGCCACCAACCTCACTTTATCTTCACTTTGTTCCTTCAGCAACACTAAAAGAGCTTTGTACTGTGCACCACACATGGAATCACAGAGAGAACGCACTGGGTTGGAAAGGACCTTTCAAGATCACCTAGTCCAAACCCCCTCAGTCAGCAGGGACATCCCCAACGAGATCAGGCTGTTCAGAGCCCCATCAAACCTGACCTTTAATGTCTCCAGGGATGGGGCCTCCACCATTTCCTTGTGCAACTCATTCCAGTGTTCCATCATCTCTCATATCAAAGAACTTCATCCTAATGGCCAACCTAAATCTAACCCAATGTCCACTCTAAACCTAAACCTGCCCAGTAGGTACCACATCCATCAGTGAGCCATCAAGGCAAACAAGGGGGTTGCCAGGCTGCTGTCCAATAGTAGCACTTGGATGAGAGCAAACACTTGCAACATTCTTTTCTGACCTGGTTGAGAAGAGACCAATTTTGACCCAGCAGCACAACATCACCACCCAAACCCATGCCCATGACACATTTACCCTTGGCAGCGCACTGCCAGCCCGGTCCTGGGTCCTGCTGCTGGTGGCAGGACCAAAGGGTATCATCCCTCCATCCTCCGGCTGGCCCACAAGCAAAGTTCACTTTTCAAGGCACAGATAAACAGTATGGGATTAACTCTTTCAGTCTGCGGAGCTAGTTCCAGCAGGTCCTGCTTGCTGGGTGGTCAGCTGCAACCCTGATGGCCTTTGCTTCCCTGCTTCAAGCCAAGGGATACCTGTGGCCTGAGTGCTGTGTGCAGTGTTGGAGCCCCCAGTACAGGAAGGACATGGAGCTGTTGGAGCAGGTCCAGNAATGGGTTTGAACTGACAGAGGGGAGACTGAAAGTTGATGTTAGGAGGAAGTTTGCAGTGAGGGTGGTGAGACACTGGCACAGGTTGCCCAGGGAGGTTGTGGCTGCTCGCTCCCTGGAGATGCTCAAGGCCAGGTTGTAGGAGGCCTTGAGTGACCTGTACTAGTCTGCCACTAGTGACCTGTCTGTACTACTGTACTGGCAGGGGGTTGGAACTGGATGATCCTTGAGGTCCCTTCCAACCTTACCGTTCTATCATTCTATGAGTAAGCAAGACCTCAGTGATCAGCCCAACCTATGAGGAGAGGCAAGGTCCACCAGAGCCCTCTGGCAGCACAATGCCATCCCTCAAAACAAGGCACACCAAGGCCTTCAGCCAGAAGCCTCCAACCAGCCCCAGGACAAGCGTCCAGCAGCTGGGGGACATCAGCTCCCTGCACAAAGCGACAGTTGTGCAACGCCAGCAAAAGCAGAGCCCAGGCATGGCAAGAATCATTCCTTTGTAGGAACTTTCCCACCAGCTACAGAAATATTTGCTCCAAAAGCCTTGAAGGTTTCAAGGAAGAATTCTTTTTTTCCCCCCCCTTTTCCCAATCCACTGTTTTCTACATCTCCACACAACTACTAAGCCAACCAAACATACTCTAGCGCCCTGCAAAGAGACCCCAGTGACTTTCCCCTCCTAGAAGAGGGTCGCCTCCCTGCACGGCCACATCCTGCTGCCCCTGGAAGGACAATTAGCCTTAATCCTCGTTAGTCCTGTACGTTTCCTTTCAATCCTGTTACCGCATTCCTCCGTGCACTCGAGCGCGGCTCAGCCGGCTCCGCCGCCGCGGCGGTGACGGTGACCCCACGGTGCCTCCCGGCTCCTGACCCGGCTCCACAGGTCCCAAGGGCTGCAACGCTCCTGGACTAATCTATCTTCACTGATTAGTTCTTAATCAGGAAGGCAGATGTGAACAAAGGGTCCAGATGAAAAGAGAAAGGGGGGGGGCAGGAGGGTGCAAATGGAAGAAAAAGGGCCCAGAAGGCAACCGCACTCCAGGCTGCATCCAGAGAGCAGTGACCAGCAGGATGAGGGAGGGCATTCTGGCCTTCTCCTCTTGCAAGACATCACCTGTAGCACTGCACCCAGCTCTGAGGTTCCCAACACATGGACACTGAACTGCTGGAGAGGCTCCAGAGGAGGCCACAAAGATGATCAGAGGGCTCTTCTGTGGGGACAGGCTGAGAGAGTTGGAGTTGTTCAGCTTGGAGAAGAGAAAGCTTTGGGGAGACCTTAAAGTTGCCTTCCAGTACCTGAAAGGAACTACAGCAGAGTTGGGGAGGGACTTTTGACAAGGGCTGGGAGTGACAACACAAGGGATGATGGCTTTGAGCTGGGAAGGGAGAGTGAGACTGGTGATGTGGAAGAAATTCTTTAGAGTGAAGGTGGGGACACACTGGAACAGGTTGCCCAGGGAGGTTGTGGATGTCCCCTCCATGGAGGTGTTCAAAGCCAGGCTGGATGGGGTCTTGAGTAACCTGGGCTAGTGGGAGGTGTCCCTGCCTATGGCAGGGGGTTGGAACTGGATGACCTTTAAGGTCCCTGCCAATCCAAACTATCCCCTGACTCTCCAAGGAAAGCTTTCCCCTTTGCTGCTTTAGGAGACCACTGTGAAAACTTGACCTAAGAGCAGCGTTGGAAGCTGAGCTGCTTTCACATTTATAACATCTGAGTCACTCCAGAAAACCTCTGCCAAAGCAGACTGAGCTGGTCTTCCACATTCATTTATTTGAGAAGTGTGTTCAAGCCTTGGTTAAAGATAAACAACAGGCCTGGATGTGAAAGAACATCCAAGCTGGGCTTCCAGAGCGGTGGGGAGCTTGCCCCTCGCTTTGATAGCACCGAGGCTCGAGATGCTATCAGCACAACCCAAAATGTTCTTATTCCTTCCTGCAGAGGCAGGGCAAAAAAGCTGGGAACTTACTGCTTGTCCTTGGGAGACATTCTTGCCCTACTCAAATCATGGAAAGGATTCAGCTTGGAAATCTCAGGCACCGCCGAGGCGTTTAGACCTGACTCATTAACGGCCAAGAGTTAATAAGCTGGAGCTGTAACTCCTCTGTCTGGGGGGCTGAGGGTTGTTAAGTCAAAGCTGTTTAAACATTTATGTGTATGTATCTCCTTCTCTAGAGAGATTCCAAACCTGTCTGGACATTGCAGTCCTGGGCAAACCTCCTCTGAGTGACCCTGCTTTAGCAAAGGGGTTGGAGTAGATCGCAGAATGTTAGGGATCAGGAGGGACCTCCAGAGATTATTGAGTCAAATTCTCCTGCTAAAGCAGGATCTCATAGGGCAGGTCACACAGGAATGCATCAGTCTTCAGAGGAGGAGACTCCACAACCTCTCTGAGCAGCCTGGTCCAGACTTCCAGCACCCTCACAGTAAAGAAGCTTCTCCTCATGCTGAGGTAGAACCTTATCTCTTCCAGCTGGTATCTACTGCCTCTTGTCCTACCCCAACACATCACCAAAAAGGTCCTGGCACCTTCATCTTGACACCTACCCCTCAGGTATTTATAGACAAGATCCCCTTTCAGCCTTCTCTTCTCCAGACTAAACAGCTCCAGGTCTCTCAGTCTTTCTTCACAGAAAAGATGATCGAGCCTCCCAGACATGCCTGTAGCTCTCTGCTGGAGTCTCTCCAGGAAACTCTAGTCCTGAATTTGGGAACCCATCTGGACACAGTATCCCATGTGAGGCCTCACCAGGGTAGAACCATTGGTCCTCTTGGCCACAATTGCACGCTGCTGTCTCAGTGATGGGGCATGATGATCTCCAGAGGTCTCTTCCAATCCCCACCATGCTGGGATTCTGAATGCCACAAGAACAGAAAAGCAAGGGGGGAAAAATGAATGGGGGTTAAAAAAAAAAATCCCAGCTTGATTTTGGAAAATACCTTACAGCTGCACTATTGATCCGCTGCTGAGAGTAGAAATCACTCTCCTGTCCAAACCAAAAGTGAAATCAGACTTGATCAGACCTCCACTGATTTCCAAAGCCACTTAGTGCATCAATATTCCTATGCCTTTTTCCAAGAGACATGGGAAACAAAAGGGATGAGTTAACACAACTTAACTCAGGACTCTTTAACATGCCTGAGATGTTCAAGGCCAGGCTGGATGAGGCCTTGAGCAATGTGGGCTAGTAGAAGGTGTCTCTGCTCAGGCAGGAGGGGTGGAAATAGATGAGCTTTAAGTTCCATAGTGGGGACCTTATATCTAAAGCCCCCTATATTGCTTCAGACCGCAATCTATAGCTTTATTGGTTGACAATGAGCAACCAAGTCAGTGGAAGGTGTCCCTGCTCACGACAGGAAATTGGAACTGGATGCCCTTTAAGGTCCCTTCCAACCCAAACCTTCAATGATTCTACAAATCCTCCACAAACCTCAAGTTTTTCAGAGCATGATTCTCCCATGAGCAGCACCTGCATGCCAAGACTATGGCTAAGACTTTGGAGCCTGCCACTCTCCTGAAGGCAACACCAACACACCAAAACCCTTTCTTTTATTTTTTCTCCTCCCTGGGAAAAGCTGATCTGCAAGCAGATGGTTAACATATTGGCAAACTGAAGAGACACCCCGAAAAGAGAGACGATGCAAACTTTTGATTAGTTCAGATTTTGTTTATTTGAAGTCCCAATCTGGGAAATCTGTTTTCTCTTTGTGGCTTTAGGGTTTGATGTTTTATGTTTCTCTCTCTTTTTTTTTTTTTTTTCCTTTTTTTTGCCTTCACTGTTTGTTTGCTTTCAATTACTCAGGCCCCTCCTTGTCCCTAACCTCTAAAACTCTCTGTGCTGTCCCTCTCAGGAGGCAGGCAGCAAGACTCCGTAGGCATGCAATTGCATATGTGAGCTGGAAGATGGGTCCCTCTTTCAAAAGCCAAGGGGTTTGCTTTCAAATCAACTTTGTTTTTGGTGAGGGTATGGCACCAGCAGTTTGGTGTCTATTTGCTGCTTCCCAGGTGACAGCAAGCAAAGCTTAAACCAGATGTGGCTTTTATCACCTCAAGTGGAATCGCTCTTTGCTTTACAGCAACCCTGGCTTTCAAGGTTTTATCAGGTCCCTGCACTTACAAAAGCTTCCCTTACATGCTCAAAAGCTGCCATAAAACCTCTAGTTCAAGGTTTATTTGGTCTAGGTGGTTTTCAACTTGAGGGAACCACTTGTAGACACAAGGAATTTGTCCTGTGAGCTTTAACTGACCAGTTGCTCAGTGCCCTCCAACCATGCCTGCCCCTTCTGAGCAAAATTCCATCAACTCACTGACCAAAAGATGTTCTTTTAAGAATTTTTTTTAAAAGAAGAAAAAAAAAACAGAAGAGAGGAGGGAAAAAAAAAAAAAAAACCAACCAAACCACCACAGAGCTTGCAGCAAAAAGGAAGTTTCAATTACTTTGTGAAATCAAGCAGACAAATTAAGATCCAAGCACACTTTATTAGCTCTGACAAGCAAATGCTGAGGCCTTTGTTTCCGATGTGCACCAAACTTTTACTAAGGAGGGCTGGGTGTGGCCTGGGGGGTTGATTTTTCTTCCCTTTAAGAAAATGCATTTTTCTGTGCCTTTTTTTTTTTTCCCTCCTACAATATTTTGCTGAAACAGGGTTTTGTACAGGTAAAAAACCGAGGGAACCTGGCACAGGGCTTCACAAAGCAGCTGATTCTTCTCTAAGCATCCACCGATATTTCCATGTGTCAATAGTGTTTCATGAGGGCATTTATCCATAGAAAGCCCATGTGAATAAGCCTTCCTTTGCCTGCAGAGCTTGCCAAGCAGGGGAACACTGCAGACAACATCAGAATTTGGAGCAGGTTAAAGAGACTCCAGAAAACGACAGACAAAAGGTCAGGTTTGCATCCGCAAGATGCGAAGGCAAGAAGACAAAAAGAGTCAAAACAATTTGGCTCTTACCAAGCATTTCATTTTCACTCTGTGGTCCAGGGGAGACTGGAGGAGTCTGTGGAATCACACAGAGTGCTTTGGTTTGGAAGGGACCTTAAAGGTCACTTAGTTCCAACCCCCTGTCATGGGCAGGGACACCTTCTACTAACTTGGTTGCTCCATGCCAAGCAATAGACCTAGAGGCTGTGGTCTGAAGCTTGCAATACAGGAGGCTTTGCCCCCAACGATGGAAATTAAACACAAACTCAGTCTGAGAGAGCTACACTCAGGCCTACACTGCTCCTGCTGAAGAAAAACCCAAACCATCTCCTCTGCCTGAAAAACTCTTGCAGAGCAAGTGGGCTGCAAGTTGGCAGAGCAGTTCTTTCCCCTCTGCCCCCATCAAGGACCAGAAAGTCTCATTTGCTTTGAAAATAAAATTCAGTTCAAAGAATAAGTCTGAGCAGACACCAACAAGACTTCAGTTCTAAGTGGAAAGTTTTCCACAAGATATTTTTGTAGCTACACGAAAAGGGTTGCTGAGGGAGGTGGAAGCCTCATCCCTGGAGGTGTTTAAGGCCAGGCTGGATGAGGCTCTGGGCAGCCTGATCTAGTGTGAGGTGTCCCTGCCCATGGCAGGGGCTTTGGAACAAGATGATCCTTGTGGTCCCTTCCAACCCTGACTGATTCTATGATTCTGTGAGGTGGTTCTGGCACAAAAGGTGAGGCAGACCACTCATGCTGCCCCACACTTGCAGCTGCCTGGCTGTCCCCTGCAGTGCAGGATGACCTCCTCAGCTCAGACACAGGCAAAGCCCTTCCCATGGTTAAAAGCCAGTTTCTGGACACTGGTTCAGCCAGGAACCTCCCATAGCAGAGCAGCTTTCTAGAAGAGGAGTTTGAAGAAATGACTACCATCATCCCAGAGATGCTCCTGCAGAGCATCACAGCCACAACCCAACTCCGAGTTCACCTGCAGGAACCCACACAACCCCTCACTGTGTAGCTGCACACCACAATCACCAGGCAAAGCAACAAGTCTGATGCATGAAGTGTTTGCCAGCTCTGCCCATAGAAGCATGTGAAGGCTTTTCCACCTTCCTCAGTGGCCCCAGTGATGTTACCAGCCCCTGACTGCAGCCCACTATCCCAGGAAAGAAGGGAAGGCTTCTCTGGCCCACATCTTCCTGCTGTTCATCACTGTGGAAACAATTCCCCAATTTCAGCTGGACCAGAAAGAGGCACCAATTAAAGGGGTTTCAGAAATAATTAGCCTGTGTCAACCTGATGCAAACCAGGGCTGGGGAAACAAGCCCAGCTGAAGGGCTCTGGGAGGGAGAGCCAGCAGAGCTTGATTGCACAGAAACTCTTTCACCACACTGCAGCTGGAGCACCAAGGCATGCACTTGTGTTTCTGAGCTCACCTCACCCTCACAGCTACAAGTAGCTAGCAGGACATTGGATCATAGAATTGTTTCAGTCAGAAGAGACCTCTAAGAGCATTGAGTCCAAGCATCAACCTAACACCACCATGGCCATTAGACCATAGAATTGTTTCAGTCAGAAGAGACCTCTAAGAGCATTGAGTCCAAACATCAACCTAACACCACCATGGCCATGAGACCATAGAATCGTTTCAGTCAGAAGAGACCTCTAAGAGCATCGAGTCCAAACATCAACCTAACACCCCCATGGCCATTAAACCATGTCCCGAAATGCCATGTCCCCACATTTCTTGAACACCTCTAAGGATGGTGACTCCACCACCTCCCTGTGCAGCCTGTTTCACTCTTTGAGTGAAGAAGTTTCTTCTAATATCCAACTTAAACCTCTCCTGGGACAATTTCAGGCCACTTCCTCTCACCCTATCATCTGATACTATGGAGCAGAGCACCAAACCCCACTTCACTCCAATCTCCTTCCAGAGAGTTGTAGAGAACAATGAAGTCTCCTCTCAGCTTTCTCTTGTCCATACTAAACCACCCCACTTCCATCAGCTGCTCCTCACCAGCCCAGTTCTCCAGACCCTTCACCAGCTTTGTTGCCCTGGGCTCTCTGTGACTATCAGGTCCCAGGCTTGCCAGGCCATCAGAGGAAAGGCTGCAATAAAAAATGAATGAGCAATCTGTGTTTGTGATATGGGAGGTAGGGGGAACCATAAATTAAAATAACCATCATAGACTGCTGCCTGCAACAGGACACCACAACTTAACACCACTTTCCAATTTTAATGGTTCAAAAGCTCAGCACGGTAGGGGTTGGAAGGGACTTTTGAAGATCATTCAGTCCAAACCCTCTGCCAGAGCAGGACCACCTAGGGCAGATCACACAGGAACGCATCCAGGTGGGCCTTGAAAAGTCTCTTGAGATGGAGGCAGGCTGCTGTTGCAAGAGGCAGGCAAGAACACACTGCTCAAAGAGGACAGCAGCACGGAAACCAAGGAGGTGGGTCAGAGTGAAATCCAAACAGCTCCCCCGCACATCCGTCCAAAGGTCGCTGTTTATAAGCAGGGGAAGGCAGCTTCATACACAAAGATGATCCAGCCCTGGCTGCTCCCAGGAAGAAAAGCTGCTTGTCAGTTCAACTTTGAGTACTGCTCCTGTAAACAAGCCAAACCTGCAAACCCACACACGGCCCAGCCTGAAGCATCACAGGGAGGAAGGCGAAGCAGCAGCACAGCAGGAGACTAGGGGAAAGCCCAGCACCAAAATAGCCTCCAGGTGCAACTTTCCTTTTGAAAGGTGCCAGAAACTGGGCCATGGTGTACAGCAAAGAGCCAGGGAGGAACAGGAGAAACTCCTTCCAGCAAGTGGCACAGCACTGGGGTTAGCCCCCTGAAGAAAATGGGAGGCAAACCTCTTCCAAGCCCTGGAGAGGTGGGAGGCTCCCACTCCAGCTCTGCCTTACCCTGGGCATGGAAGGCAGGGTGTCCATGAGGAGATACCACTGTGGCACAGCCCCATGTCTGCCTTCTCACCTGGGGGAGCAGTGGCACTGAAATAGGAGCACAGCCCCCAAGATAGGTGATAGGTCCAGAAGAGGCCATCAAGATGGTCAGAAGGCTGAAGCACCTCTCCAATGGGACAGGCTGGGAGATTTGGGGCTGTGCAGCCTGGAGAAGGGAAGGTTGCAGGGAGACCTCAGAGCAGCCTTCCAGTACCTGAAAGGGCTACAGGAGAGGTGGGGAGGGACTTTTGACAAGGGTTGGGAGCAACAGGATGAGGGACAATGGCTTTGAGCTGGGAGAGGGGAGTGTGAGAGTGAAGGAAGAAATTCTTTCCAGCGAGGATGGTGAGACACTGGCACAGACTCCCCAGAGAAGCTGTGGGTGCCTCCTCCCTGCAAGTGTTTAAGACCAGGCTGGATGAGGCCTCCAGCAGCCAGCTCTAGTGACAGGCATCCTGTACAGAGCAGGGGGATTGCAACCTTGAAGGGCCCCTCCAACTTAAGCCATTCCAGTGTTCCATAACAGTTTGAACCAGCCACTACCCTTGCCCACGTCTCAGTTTTTCTCTGCCCCCCTAGACAAACCACCTCTGAGCTAGGACCACAGCTGAGTTTGCCAGGGAAGGTTTTTACCTGAAGAAATGAAAATGTGCTTTGAAGCCCTTGCCTGCTGCTCCCAGCAGGCGTTCCTTGAACAGCCCAGGCATCTGTTACAGAAGCCACTCAGCTCACACAGGCAGTGCACTGTGCTCAGCCAGCAGAACGCGACCCACGGCCAAAATCCCATCCCGCCGCTGGAACAGGCTCCCAATGTATTCCCCAGCTCTGGAACCAGCAGCCTGCCAGTGTTTGTGGAAAAGGAGAGGCTGAGCCTTTTATCCTTCCCTGGAGGAGGCGAGGAAGGGGGGTGGGAGAGCAGGGAGGTAGGATTCAGATAAGGACATTACAAAATTAAGAGGTCCTCCTTCCCCAGGCCACTCTGTTTACCCCAGCTGTGAACGCCGCCTTATCTGCTGCCAGGTTCACACGGGCACTCCTCCTCCTCCTGCTTCTCACATTACCACAGAGAAATATTAACATCTTTTCAACAATTTACAAGCCAGAATCTGCACCACTAGCTCTGAGCAAAACTTTCCCATAAGGGACAGCAGCATCCCAGGTGAAGGACATGGCTGCAGAGGACAATCTCCTGCAGGGTGGACAGGAGGGCACAGGAGGCACCTTCAGCCTTTTAAGATGAGAACAAAGGAAAGTCCACTTCAACAGGAGGAAAGAGTTCTGTTCCCCTCACACCAAAGGAGCAGACTGCCCAGAAAGGTTGTGGAGTCTCCTTCTCTGGAGACTTTCAAGACCCCTCTGGATGCATTCCTGTGTGACCTGTTGAGGGTGATCCTGCTCTGGCAGGGGGCTTGGACTCAGTGATGTTCAGAGGTCCCGTCCAACTCCTACCATTCTGTGATTCTTTGAAACCATCTTTTTGGTTTCCCAACCCTCCCTTCCTGCAGAAAGCAACAGACCCTACATCCACCCAGGAGAGTTTCCTTCCCTCTAGCCAGCAAAGGGCCACATCTTCTTTGGAAAAGGCAAGACTGGGGAGACCTCAGCCCCAAGCTTCACAGGGACTTTCCAACTACTGCCCTGAATTTTGATTCCCTCTCTGCACAAGCCCAGCTGCTGTGCACAACAGCATCAACAGGGTGGAAAAACAACATGCCCAGCTGAAACCACCTTACCATACCAGGGGACAGCTGCATACAGGTTTTTGCTGGCAGGCATTGAAGAGGTTTATTAACCAGGTGGGGGAAAACTGAGTGCAAACAAGACCTTTGCCATCCACCACCCAGGCGGTGCCATCCCAAATCCACTGGTGGGAAGGTAAACAGCCCTTGGCAAGCTGTGACCCCCAGGGAAGGGAGGGTTGTTGAGAAGGATGGGATGCAGAATCTTTCCCAAGCAGGTAAAGGGGCTCCCAGCCTCTCCTCACAGCTGTTGCTGCTGTGCTCTCCCATCTGCCTCCCCCTCAGCACAACCACTCTATAAAAAGGCTGTGGCTAAAAGCAGCCTGGAGGAGAGGTGGGAAGCAGGGAGGCACTCAGTGACCCACAGGTGACACAAAGCCACACTGTCAGGGCTGAGCCAAGGCTGCAGAACAAGGTGGCATTCCTGTGTGGGCTGAGTGTCTCCAGTGGATGACTGGGCTGTGACCTGAGCCACTTCCCACTGTGAGGATGAACTTGTCCTGTGAATTCTATAATCACTGAATTGTTTTGGTTGGAAAAGCCCTCGAAGATCATGGAGTCCAACCATCAACCCAAGGCCACCACAGCCACTAAACCACATCCTGAGCTACCATCATGTCCACACATTTCTTGAACAGATCCAGGAGTGACTCCACCAGGAGCCACCAGAGTAAGAGAAGCCAAGGGGCACTCCAAGAAGCACGTGTGGTGAAGCAGTGAGAAGCCATCCTGGTTCTAACTGAGGTGTCTGGGGCTCAGAGATCAATGCAGGGACAGGGCAGAAAGCAGAGAGAGCAGGAAACACTGGGTGGCGAGACACTGGAACAGGCTGCCCAGGGAGGCTTTGGCTGCTCCCTCCCTGGAGGTGTTCAAGGCCAGGTTGGATGAGGCCTTGAGTGATCTGTTACTAGTGGGAGGTGTCCCTGCCTATGGCTGAGCTTTGAGGTCACTTCCAACCTAAATCATTCTATGAAACCAAGACCCAGCAGCTCTCCCACAAGAGCCAAAATGCTGACCATGAACAGGTTTCAGGGGCTTTCAGTGCAGCCTACTATCAGTGTTTCTGCCCACCAGTCCAGAATCTTGGGGTTTTAAACTCTACATCCTCTTAAGAAAAAAGAAAAAAGGCAAAGTGGCCCATCCTTCATCACCAGAGGGACAAGCATCACAGGATGTCAGAGGTTGGAAGGGACCCAAAGAGATCACTGAGTGCAAGCCTCATGGGAGGGGTTGGAAGGGACCCAAAGAGATAGAGTCCATATTCTCCATGGACAGGAGAGGCACAGCCTTCCAGCTTGGACATGCTGGGACATAAGCCCAAGCTAATACTGAAGCCTTGAAGCATCACCCAAGCCCTCCAAGTAAAAAAAGAGCATTTTCAAGCCTGCCACAGCCTTCGAGACATTCCCCCTCCTGCTCTCCTGCTATTTTTGAACAATGACATTTTTTTCCAAAACAAAAGTGTTTTGCAATCCTTCCCTTTTCCAATTAAAAGTAGTGAAACTCTCTTCATTCTCTGCCAGTCCAGACACACAACCACAGGCACAACCACCAGCTCCAAATCCACCCACCCTGCAGACAGCCACGTCACAGCCCTCTCTCTCCCAAGGCTCCCGTGCTGGGCTGGCACCAGGGTTAGGTCTTGCTGCACCACGAGCTGCTCACAGGAGAATTGGGAAAGGTTAAAATTTAACTTGAAACAGTTTAACTTGTCTTCTGAACCGAGCTCCTGTAATGGAGGGATTTCACTTAATCCCTTTAAGTTTCCAAGTGTGTTTCTTTTGCCATAACTTGTTTCCCCAAAAAAGAAACTGCTTAATGTCTCAGAATAATTTATATATATATATACATATATATATAAAAACTCAAAAAACTGAAAAGCCAAGGAGCCAAAGATGACCTATTTCTCACAGCAATATAAATATTTCCAGGTCCTAACAAAAGCACAGGAAAAGGAGCTCGAGATCAAAAATGTAACCGAAGCCAACGAAGAGTCTTGCTCCGAAGGAAATTAGTATGAATCAAATCCCAAGGAAAGGGATTTCATGGCACAATCCTCCTATGTTAACTGCCCAGTAGTTTCCCCATGCTGCCAGTCCAAAGGCAACACACAGTAAAATTTACATTCTGTGGTCATTCAAGACACACATCTGCTGCAAAGACCCACCCTGTAAAATGAGGGAAGGAAAAAAAAAAAAACCAACACCCTGAAAACATTTGTGGAAGCAAGATCTGTATGGGCCAGCAATGTGTCCTGGTGGGCAAGAGAGCCAAGGGCATCCTGGGAGCATCAGGAAAAGTGTGGCCAGCAGGGCTAGGGAGGTTCTTCTCCCCCTCTGCTCTGCCCTGCTGAGACCACAGCTGCAATACTGTGTCCAGTTTGGGGCTCTCCAGTTCAGGAGAGACAGAGACCTGCTGGAGAGAGGCCAGTGGAGAGCCATGAGGATGAGTGGGGGACTTAAGCATCTCCCCTGTGGAGAGAGACTGAGAGCCCTGGGGCTGTTTGGTGAGGAGAAGAGAAGGCTGAGAGGAGATCTGAGCAATGTGTACAAATATCTGAGGGGTGGGGGTCAAGTGGCTGGGGCCAAGCTCTTTTTGGTGGTCAGCAGCACTAAGCCAAGGAGCAGTGGATACAAACTGGAACAGAGAAGGTTTCAGCGCAACATGAGGAGAAACTTCTTTGGTGTGAGGGTGCCAGAGGCCTGGAGCAGGCTGCCCAGAGAGGTTGTGGAGTCTCCTCTGGAGACTTTCCAAACCCACCTGGATGCATTCCTGTGGGAACTCCCCTGGGTGATGCTGCCTTGGCAGGGGGGTTGGACTGGATGATCTCTGGATGTCCCTCCCAACCTCTAAGGTTCTGTGATTCTGAAGAAACACCACCTAGGAACTAAGAGAGACTGAGCAAGTGAATCCTAGAAGATACACAGCAGCCTCAGCACACACCCCTGCACCCAGCTGGGAGAACAAAAGGGGTTAAAAGTGGCAGGAGCAGGAAGGGTTGATTTTAAAAAAGACGACTCCAAAAATCAGGAATTTTGCCAGTTTTTACCCCTGATAAATCCACATTCCAGTCTGTCAGCTATCTTGTTATCCCCAGAGCTGCTGAAGTGTCTTTGGCTGGAACTATGCATGACTCCAGTTTTGAGTAATGGAAATAAAGTATGTGCCCTGCAACTGCAGCGTTCCTTTCCCAACCCCCACGAAGGAAAAAAGAACCAGCACAGGCAGAGCAGGAGGAGATCCTAGAGCAGCTCAGGGATTTGGGTAGAGAGAAGCTGGAAAGCTGCTCACACCCCACAGCAGCTCCCAAACCTGCCTGAGGAAGGAAGGATGGCTAAGAGTTGGAATAGGAGGTGCCAAGTTGTAGGCTGCTGGAGCAGCTTTTCTGGTCTGCAATGGCAAACAAACAAATGCTCATCCCGAATCGCAAGTCCGGCGTAGCAGGCAGCTCAGGGCTGCCAAACATTTGGAAGCAGTATTGTAAAATTAAACAAAGCTATCATTTACAGGAAACCCTGCCCCCAGTACAAATTATAGACTTGTTAAGTTTATCTGGCAATGCCTTGCCCCTGAGTGCTGTATAATTATTCCTAAATCTTTCAGGAAAGAATGCAAATATTTTAAAGCCGTAATTCATTGACAAGGAGGAAGTCTCCTTTAGCCTTTTGTGCATATTTTAATACCTAAAAATTAACCCCTACTAGCCACAACTATTTTTCAGCATCTTATGGAGCTAGCAGACCCAGACTTGGCTTTGGCAGGGCTGGCAAAAGCTGACCAGGAGCACCAGGTTCATCCAGCATCCTCAGCCGCTTGCAGACTGGTTGTGAAGCTGCATCGGGGCTGGTTTGGACAAGCACTGTGCCAGCCAGGATGCTCCCCATGCCAGGGCCTTCCCGGGCTGGTTTGGAGCAGCACCCTGCCAGCCACGATGCTTCCCATGACCAGTAAGGGAGGTTTTCAGTGCTGGTTTGGAGCAGGATCCTGCTGGAGCTTTCCCAGTCAGGGAGGTTTTCGGGGCTGGTTTGGAGCAGCACCCTGTTAGCCAGGATGCTGCCCATGCCGGAGCCTTCCCAGTCAAGGAGGTTTTCAGGGCTGGTTTGGAGCAGCACCCTGCTGGAGCCTTCCCAGTCAGGGAGGTTTTCAGGGCTGGTTTGGAGCAGCACCCTGCCAGCCAGGATGCTGCCCATGCTGGAGCCTCCCCAGTGTGAAGGCGATTTTCAGGGTTGGTTTGGAGCAGGACCCTGCTGGAGCCTTCCCAGTCAGAGATGTTTTCAGGGCTGGTTTGGAGCAGCACTGTGCCAGCCTTGCTGCTCCCTGCCCAGGAGTCTTCCCAGTCAGGGAGGTTCTCTGCTGAAAAGGCTGGCTGTTCTTGCAGGGCTTTGCAAAAAAACAGTATAAAGGAGCCTTTAATAAAGTGGAGGGCTGAGTTATGTGGAGTTTTGCTCCACAGGACCTTTGGATCAAAATCTCTGTGTCCTTCTGGCACGCTGGATTGCACTGGGCAGAACCAGCCCTGAGCCCCCAGTCTTTCAAGCCTCCTCTACCTACCAAGCCACAGCTCTCTAACTAGCCCAAACTAACTCATGACAATTAGAAGAAAACTCGTGGCTGAGAGCACTGCCACCTTCCCCACCTTTGTTTTCCAAAGAAGAAAATCAACTCACCCTCAGCTCAAGCCCTCCCTCCTGGGGGTGTGGAGCCCTTGATCTGTCCCCAGGGGCAAACCATCTGGGGCTCATTTCTAAAGCAATGCTCACCTGAACCCAACGGGGAGAGCGTCTGCATCCCTTGGGACAGGGAAGTGGCAGCTGCAAAGCCATGCATGCAGTGTCCCCACCACCCCACAGGAGTTCATCTCGCTCTGGAGCTGCACAGCTGTGCCCACAGGATCAGCTATGCCAACCGTGCCCTGCCCAGCGGTACAGCAAAGCTGCTCTGAACGCACTGTGCACCTGCTGCTAAGCCTGAAAGGAAAACACAAAGAAAGAAGGCAAAGCCAACCTTACCTTTTCAAAAGGCAGCACTCATGCTATTGTGCTCTCCACCAGTGCCATCACTTATTTAAGAGCAGCTCAGCAGTGGGGGCCATCCCCCGGCACTGCTTGGCATTTCCTTGGCACCATTGCTCTGATGGTAGGTAGTGGTTGGAAGGGCCTCTAAAGATCATTGTGTCACCCAGGGCAGGTCACACAGGAACACATCCAGGTGGGTTTTGAGTGTCTCCAGAGAAGGAGACTCTACAACCTCTCTGGGCAGCCTGCTCCAGGGCTCCAGCACCCTCAGTGCCAAGTTTTTTCTGGTGCTGGGGAGGCAGTTGTTGGCAGCCTGTCCTACAGCTGTGCCACCCTTCACAGTTACTCCAACAAGGAAAGCAAACAAGGAGCTCTACCACGGGTAGGCTGCAGCAGTTAATCCAGCAGCTTCCTGTACACAAACGACACCCACGATGTACATCGACCGTCACAGGTTGGTGCTGCTGGTATGGTGGATCTCAAAGGCTGAAGGACCTGAGTTTTTTCTCCTCCTGGGGCAAGCAGGTCAGCAGATTCTGTTCCTTGCAAAGAGCTACATCCTAGAGCTGTTAGCACACAGAGGAGCGCCGCACCCAGCGACCACCCAAACCGGATTTAAATCTGACTCCACCGAGACGCCACAGTACTACCAACCACCACGATGCTCCAAACTGCCACACTGTTCTTCCAGAAGCTGTCCCAGCCACGCGAGCCCCCTTCCCTTCCTCTCCTTGGCAAGCACAAGTTGTGAGCTTCCAGGTCTGGAGCTGGGAAAGGGAGGCCAGGCCAAGCTTACAGCCCTGGCGCCTCCTCCTTCGGCCCTGGCGCAAGCACCAGAGTGTGTAAAACCAAACCGGCAGCGATTGCGGGAGAAGAAAGCAATCTCCTTACAAGAGCTAACGAAAGCCAACCACAATTATTATGTAAACAGCCCCGAATCATTAGCAGACACTATCAAAGCCACTTTTGCCCCCACCGAGAAGGAAAAGCCTACAGTCCTATGGCACCCTCAGCTCTGCCTCTGTACCAAGCCAAAACTCAGGAGGAAGCCTGTTTGTTTTCCTCCAGTTCAAACCGAACCAGCGGCACCACTTTGACCTCTGATCTGCATGCCAGGTTTCTGCCAGCTGATTGCTCTCCTCCCACTACCTCTGCACTACCAGGCAACCTGTGCTCCCCCCAAAACTGCCAGCCACTGCACTTTGGAATCCCAAAGGTTGGCAGGTGGGCAAGAAAACCCAAACAAAACAATTCACCCTACCCTACTCAGGGTGATGTAAAGCCTGCCCAGGTGCCCACATGTAGCTGGCAAGGTAATGATTTTCCATCAGGCCTATAATTGTGCTAGTTCCTTTGATCACATAAATGCCCTCCTCCCATGGGAAGGGGCCAAGGCAAGCCAGGGAGGGTGCAGGAGGTTATTTTTTCTCCCTTCTTGCTATCACAGCAAGTCTGTCCCTATCACAAATTCCCTTCTAATAGCACTCACTGCAGCTGAGCCAAGCTTTTTTTTTTTTTTTAGGGGGGGGAGAAGGAGGGAGCAAATTCATCTCTCAAACAAATAGACAAGCAAACTCCCTTATAAAGAAGGCACTGCCAGCCACTTGCCTATCAAGAGACTCAAACAAGACCCTTGTGTTTGCAGGAAAAGCAAAACCCAGTGAAAATCCAGGCTCTGTCTTGAAGTTCCAAGAACACTGAATCAAAACAGGTTCTGCTCTTGAAGAAGAGGAAGAGTACAAAAAAAAGGCAAGAAGTTTGCATTAAGAGCCATGTAATTGTTTCAAAACACCATTATTAGAGCCTGTAGCACCAGCCAAGAGGGATTTATCACTCCCTGTCATCACAGCCTGCAACACCAAACTGTCAATGGTACCAGGCTAAAGCCCAAGCTCTTAATTTCTTAAAGCTGGCCTTTTGGTGCCAGCAAATCCTCTCAACCCCAGGGATTTGGGGGGCTGGGGCACTGCTGCTCCTCCACTAGATCCTCTGAAACATCCAGAGACTTGGGGGTCCAGGGCACTGCTGCTGCTCCTCTATCACAGCCTCTGAAACTCCCAGGGACTTGGGGGTCCAGGGCACTGCTGCTCCTCCATCACAGCCTCTGAAACTCCCAGGGACTTGGGGGTCCAGGGCACTGCTGCTCCTCCATCACAGCCTCTGAAACTCCCAGGGACTTGGGGGTCCAGGGCACTGCTGCTCCTCCATCACAGCCTCTGCCAGCCGTGTAGGGCGACACGACCCAACAGCAAGCACCCAGCACAGCACTCCCATGCAGGAGGATGTCATAAGTCAGGGTGGGTAAACAATTCCCCAGAGGTTACTATTTCAGCTTCTTTCAAAAAGTCAAGAGGTTGGAAAGGCTTTAACTACATTTTCCACTGCAGAAAGGATTCCCTCAAAAGGCCCTGCCAGGAGGTGCCGGAGCAGTCAGAACTCTCTGTTCAAAACAGACACCCTGACATTTGGGGCTTTCCTGGGAAGCTGTCAACTCCAACACAACTCCAATCACCAGCAATTTCTAGAAGAGGACTACAAGCCACAAGAGGTTAAAGTGACTGCACAATGACTTCAGCTAACCTGAGTGTGATCCCCCCTACTCCCTACCCCGGTAAGGAGCAGCTATTGGGTGTTGTGGTTCTGTAGAAACTCAATTAGCAAAGCCAAAGTCATATAAGCATTAAAAACAAAACAACAACAACAACAAAAATCTAAACCCACAAGCAAAACAAAAACCAAAAAAAAAAAAAAAAGGGGGAAAAACAAAACAAAAGGCAGCAACAATGCTGACAATGTGCAAGGGGCACTTTTTTTTTTTCCCTTGCCTCCCCAAAGCTGCAGCTTGTATAAGAACTGTTCCTATGCCCACAAAAATGTTGAAACATATTTTAAAGGTTTCATCATTGTTTGCTGCCATCTGAATTTGCTTAAAATGCAGACGATTCTCAGCTTCTCAACTGGAAACATTAAGGGAAATATTCGTTTAAAAAAAACACAACCAAAAACAAAACCCAAGCCCAAACTCCTTTGCTCTGGGCAGCTCCTCTCTGCTGATCTGTACCTTCCCTACCCCCCCTCAAAAGTGGAGCTGAGTCCCTCAGCCAGCGCACACAGCACAGTCCATAGGACAGTGAATGCCTAAGTCACAGGAATGCTGAGGAGAGAAACTGGAAGTAAACAGATCCCTTCCTTTTTTTGCTTGAAAGATGAACAAGATGAAGTATTTCTGGGAGGTTTGTCCTAATACAAAAAAAAAAAAACCAAACAAACCAAAACCAAATATCAGACAATGCCTGAGACTTGATCTTAGTTAGAGGTGTCCCTGCTAGTTGCACGGGGTTGGACGAGATGATCCTTGAGGGTCCCTTCCAACCAACAATGTCTGAGGCTTGTTCTTGTTTGGAGGTGTCACTGACTGCAGGGGGGGTTAGACAAGATGACTTTTGAGGGTCCCTTCCAACCAACAATGTCTGAGGTTTGTTCTTGTTTGGAGGTGTCCCTGACTGCAGGGGAGTGTTGGACAAGATGACCTTTGAGGGTCCTTTCCAACTAACAATGTCTGAGGCTTGTTCTTGTTTGGAGGTGTCCCTGACTGCAGGGGGGTGTTGGACACGATGACTTTTGAGGGTCCCTTCCAACTAACAATGTCTGAGGCTTGTTCTTGTTTGGAGATGTCCCTGACTGCAGAAGGGTGTTGGACAAGATGACCTTTGAGGGTCCCTTCCAACTAACAATGTCTGAGGCTTGTTCTTGTTTGGAGGTGTCCCTGACTGCAGAGGGGTGTTGGACAAGATGACCTTTGAGGGTCCCTTCCAACTAACAATGTCTGAGGCTTGTTCTTGTTTGGAGGTGTCCCTGACTGCAGGGGGGTTGGACAAGATGACCTTTGAGGGTCCCTTCAAAGCCAATGTGATCTGTGAATCTATGAATCTGTCTTCCATGGGCAAAGAGCAGACAGCAACCAGACAAGGTGAGCAGCAGCAGCCCTCTCACGCTTCAAGTCCTGGGTTCAGTATTGGGCCCACACTCCAAGAAGGACATTGAGGTGCTGGAGTGTGTTCAGAGAACGGCAACAAAACTGCTGAAGGGTCTGGAGAAGAGGACTGGGGAGGAGCAGCTGCAGGACCTAGCCTAGAGGTCTTCAAGGCCAAGCTGGACAAGGGCTTGAGCATCCTGGTCCAGTGGAATATGTCCCTGCCTCTGCAGGGCAAAGATAGAAACACAGTCAGCCCAAAATCTCTGCTACAAAGGTCAAACAGTTTCCTGAAAGACATTTTTAAAGTGAGAAGCAGGTAAGATGGGTTTAAAAAAAAAAATAAATTTAAAAACAAAAAATTTAAAAGGCAATTTCCTTTTAATAAAAAGCTTGGAAACTTGTATCATTATATATTTATTTTTTACTCAAGTAGCAGCTTTCTTCCTAAGGTGCACAAACCCCAGTGACCAGCACAAACTGCCTCTGCCAGGGCACCAGAGAAGTTTGCTGTGGGGTATGTTGGAACACACAAAGTAATTTAGAGAGTGAGGAGAAAATGCAAAAGTTTTGCAGGGTCCTCGCATTGCTTAGCAATGAGAGAAGGAAGTTATCTTCATAATCTCAAAAGAAAGAGAAAGCAGGAGGAATGTGAGGAATGCAACGAGGTTATTGCCCCGGAGACCGAGGCTGGCAGCCCGAGGAGATGCACACCCTGACCTCGTTGGCTAACAAGAATTTCCTCCTCTCCTCCCAAAAAAAAAAAAAAAAAAAAAAAAAAAAAAAAAGAAAAAAGAGCAGAACTAAAGCAAAGAATCAGGTCCTGGAGGGTTGTTCCTTTTCTGGGAGGAGGTGAAGGATTTTAGCAGGGGCTGCTCCTTTTCTGGGAGGAGGTGAAGGATTTTAGCAGATAGGATGATCCTGATGTTCCTTGTTGGTGCTGCCCAAACCTACGGTTTAGGGAGGAGAGCAGGAGAGAGATGTGAGGGAGTGAGCCCATGCACCTCCACACCTGCACACGCCCGCAGATGTCCCATGGGCAGCACTCCTGGACTTGTCTGGGGAACACGTGGAGGGAACAGGAGGTGAGAACCACATGTTCAACACCTCTTGAGAAGCACTGGCAGTCCTCCAGCCACACAAGCTCCAGGATGCTTCCAGGGCTGGCAAGCAATTCACTGCACGTAACCAGGATGAAGGGGTCTGCATGAGCCACCAGCCAACACCACACAGTAGGCTAACACCATGGACACGGTGGTAGAAGCCCTATCCCTGGAGATTTTTAAGGCCAGGCTAGATGGGACTCTAAGCAGCCTGATCTCAGGTGAGGTGTCCCTGCCCATGGCAGGGGTTTTGGAGCTGGATGATCCCTGAGGTCCCTTCCAGCCCTGACAATTTTGTGATTCTATAACATGACCACCTCAAGTAACCTGGGAGTCTTCCAGCCTACTGTCAGAGGTCCCAGCCCTCCTGGGCAGATGCCATTCATGCCTCCAAAACAGAAGATGCTAGTCTGGGACATTCTCTAATTAGAGGCATCTACAATAGGCGTATTGCTTGCACGAAGCAGCATCACTTCAGCCTGAAGTTTCTTAGCTCTGCAGGTATCAAGGACAAACACCATGGTGGAAGGGAGAGGCAGAGACACACACACCCCACACCCCTCATGGGGACAGACTGTGAGAGTTGGGGCTTTTCAACTTGGAGAAGAGAAGGCTCTGGGGAGACCTTAGAGAGGCCTTCCAGTACCTGAAGGGAGCTACAGGAGAACTGGAGAGGGACTTTTGACAAGGGCCTGTAGTGCTAGGATGAGGGACAATGGCTTTGAGATGGGAAAGAGGAGACTGAGACTGGAGATTAGGAAGATTCTTTACAGTGAGGACAGTGAGACCCTGAAAAAGGCTGTCCAGGGAAGGAAGCGTTCAAGCCTAGCTTGGATGATTGCTTGAGCAACAAGTGGGAGATGTCCCTGCCCACAGCAGGGAGGTCGAAACTTAGCTGATCCTCAAGGTCCCTTCCAACCCAACATTCCACGATTCCCTGAAACCCAGCGCCTTGCCGCCGCGTCGGCCTTGCTCCGTTGCCATTTCAGCGCGAATCCAAAGTCTGTTGACACACGAAAGCCACAGAAAATCTCCCTGAAGCTACAAAACAGGGCTGCGAACGCCGAGCGGCGCGGAGCCCTCCCGCGCAGTGTACACACGGCTATTCAGCCCCTTAAAAACCGGCTGGGCGTCTGAGGAAACATCTGATAATTAAGGCAATTTGAACAATAGATAATAATTTGACTATGAATCGTACGGAATGTAATGACTGCTTATTCTGGCAGAAAAAACAGGACTCGCTATGAAGTGGCTGCCAAGGAAAACGATACTCCCACTCAGCCCGGACTCTGTGCGAGCGCTGCGCTGCTAACCGCATGCTTCCCGCTGCCGGCTGCTAGGACGCGGCGCTGCCGCTGCTGTCGAACAAAACCCCGCGCTGCGGCTCGGCAGGCAGAGAGCGGAGTGCCAGCAGAGGGGTGTCCGTAGCCCTTCCTCAGCCTGGGGGCCGCAGCCCCTCCTCAGCCTGGGGGCCGAACCGTGCGGCCGCCAGCGACGGATGCCAAGCTGCTTGCCGGTGGCCTGCGGGCAACTTGGACAGGCTGCTAGCTCTCCCCTTCCCCCCGCTGTTTCCAGTTGCTAAACGACTTTAGGAGCAGCTAAAAATACTTCGAGCGATTCTCTCGTTTACTTTTCCATGTCAGCACTCGGCGCTTGCCGAGGAGGACGCTCTCCGACGGTCACCTCCCCACCCACGGGTGGTCAGGCAATTGCTCCGTTGATGCATGCCGTGCAGGAGAAATCATCCTGCTGGCCACCGACCTGTGCCTTCGCTGAGCTAAAGTCACTGAGAAGAGCTACAGCTGGTGGCCAGGTTGCTCCACACCTTCAGGTGGCTGGTGAGGAATCACAGAGTAGCAGGGGTTGGAAGGGGGACCATGGAGTCCAAGCTCCTGCCAAAGCAGAGTCACCTAGGGCAGGTCACACAAGTACACATCCAGGAGGGTCTTGAAAGTCTCCAAAGATGGAAGACTCCACAACCTCTCTGGGCAGCCTGCTCCAGGGCTCCAGCACCCTCACAGCAAAGAAGTTTCTCCTCGTGTAGAGGTGGAACTTCATCTGTTCCAGTTTGTAGCCATTGTCCCTTGTCCTGTCACAGGACATCACTGGAAACAGACTAGCTCCTTCTTGACACCCATCCTTCAGATATTTGTAAGAGGAGGTATGCTCTGGTTCTTCTCGTACCCCAGTGAGCCCAGAAGCTGTCTAGCGCCAAGTTGACTGCAACAGGCTCGGCAGTGCCAGACAGCACAAGGAACACATCCTGGATGAGATCCAGAAACTCGTTTCTCAGTTGGAAGGGGCTGCATGGAGAAGCCCGTGAAAAACTAAAGACCTGTCTGCTGAACTGGATCACTAAACCAGCAACACCAGCAAAGCAGCCTTCCTGATCAACCAAGACGGCACACCTGGGTGACACAGTGGGGATGAGCGAGCAGCAGGACATCAGGACACCTCTTTGGGCAAAACCCCATAAGTCCAAAAGCCAACAGCCAAGTGGTTCCCTCTGTCAGAGTGTGAGCCACTCTCCCTCGCTCCTAACAGGTAAACGCATCTGTTCCATGAACAGGGTTTAAACGGAGGCAAAGGTTCCATCAGGAATTGTTCAAAGTCTGAACACGGAGTACTGCTTGTGACCAGCTCCCTCCAGGGGTGAGCTCCAGGCTCCCTCTGTGCTCATCCCCAGCCCGGCAAATTCCACTGAGCCTGCCTCCATGCCACCACAAAACCAGGAGAGCAGTGCCAGTGAGGGAGGGCATTCCACTTCTGCAGGACATCCGCAGGTTAAGAGATAAGGCTTCCCACCAACAGACAAGGCTTTTTTTGCCTTTTCAATCCAGGAAAAGAAGCATCTCTTTCTTCCAATTAGCAAGAAAAGGGAAGGAATTTCCATCCGTTTAACACCTGAGGGCAAGAAGGAGCCTCTTGAAAGAAACAGTCGGGATTTTTTTTGTCGTTAAACCACAGCCACCTACTGCGGGTCTCCGGATGCCACCTCTGGCTTTGCATTTCATTCTGCAGCCACCCCAGCAATGGTGGCTCCCAGGCAGTCCTCCTCCACCACCCAGAGACACACGGGTTCAAAAAGCTAAGATACTTTCCAAGTAGCATCTGAATGAAGTGAGCAGTTTCAGTTAAGGCTGGAACTCACCCCACACCACCTACTCTCTACACCTTACCAAGAGCCAAGCTTTGCACATCAACAATCTACAGCAGCTCTACAGATTGTATCTCACCACTGCCATGAGCTCTGCATGTAACACAGGGCTAGAGGTGCAGAAGCTGCTGAAGATCACTCGGATACAAGGCATCAGAGGGCCATGACTTAGGAAATGCTTCAGTACAGATCCACAGCAGCAGCCTGTTTTCATACCCCTAACAACCAAACTGGCATAAAAGGAAATAATTCATACATCCCACGCTGCAAATAACACATTTTACACCTCTTATCAAGCAACAGATGAGCTGACCTGCTGAACACCTCTGAGAAATGCTTGTGTACTACAGCAAGATAGAACCTGCCATTTATGCATACTCTAATTGCATCTTAAACCTGGTCTAAACAAATATTAACTTGAACTTCTAGGTAATTATGGACAAGCAAGAGCCCTTTAATGTGACCAAAACAGCAATGATATAGATAAAGAGATTGCTGGAATGGGCCCTTTCTTGAAAGAAACAACAAACAGCTGTACGCACCTGCTGCCCCAGGAAAAGATAAGCACGGCCAACAAAGTCCACCTGAGATCCTGCTGAACAACTCCTGTGCCCTTCCAGTGAGGAGTCTCACCTGCTGTCACACAGCTGAGTGCAGGGGCACATCTGCAGGGGCCCTGGCAGTTCAAGGCCAACATTCAACCAGCAATCACTGCTCTGACAGGAAAGAAAACGCTGCCCCTACAGAAACCAATCTGCCACAGCTTTTAAGAAACTTTCTGAGGAATATGCTAGAAAGTTTCTGTCTGTGCACCGTGACCTGGTGCAGTTCTGGAAGAGAATGGGAAAATAAGCACCAAAATAGCACAAAAATCTGAAGAACTTCGTGGTGGACTTCAGGTTTGAGTTTGTGCCAGCAACAACCACGTCTCCATACGTCGTTCAACCAGCCCCACAGCCTGTTGAACTCTCTCCAACCCAGCAAGCAGAGGTGTGCCACCCAGCAGAAATCACCAGCTTCTACCCTCACCCCAACGGGATCCTTGTCCAAACAGAGAGCTCTTTCCCATACTCATTTATCTTGTTCCCACCGATTAGCCAGGCTCCCAGGTAACTGCCTTCCCAACTCCCTCACCCACCTGAAGGAAAACAAGCCACTATCACCTGAAGCTCCAACTGAAATCAAAGCTTTGGCAAGTGACTCATTTTTCCAGACGCAATACGCACCAGGGACCTTTCACCCTGGTGTCAGACCTCAGCCTCCAGCCTTATCACAGATGGCATTTCCCATCCAGCCCGCAGCACACCAGCTCCCTGTGCTGACCCTACAAAGGCAATGGCAGGTGAAGCCCCTCACGCTCAGAAAGCTGAAAGGCAGCAGTGGGATAAGTGGTTAGTGGCTGCCTGTCTGCATCCATCAGGTGAGTGGCAAGTGGGGAGATCCAGAGCCCCTAACCTAAACACCACACACACACACACCCCAAAACCACACCAATCCGCGGGAGAATGTGAAACTGCAGCAGGTGCAGCACCCCACTTGAGGTTTAAATTTAAGCACAGTCACACTTGAGGTACACCACACTTTAAAGCAGTACACAGCAAACCTCCTTTTTAAAGGCTTCTACCATCCTCTCTGAAACATCCCTGAGGAGCAAGTAACTTTGCAAGACCTGTTGCTTTCCAAACACCCCACAGCCCTGGAACAAGCAACATAAGCCAGGCCAACATTTTCAGCATGTCACTGCAGAAAGCCCTTCTTTTGTCAAATAATCTTACCTCGCTCATCACATGTCTGTGACCCCACATTTCAAAAGCACAGGGTCAAACTGACAGCAGCTTTAGAGCCTCGGGTGGAAGGGCTGTCAGTACAATCTACTCCTGCCGTCCTCTAAAGCTCACCGAAGTCATCTTAAACAACGTGTAAAATAAGGACTAGGTGACTCCTTCCCAACACTAAGAAGCCTGCTCACATCCTGATCCCACACCAGTGAGGGCTGGACTCAAATCAAATTCCAGCCTATTTATTAGAGCCCATTCTACAAAGCAGGGAGGGGTGAAGGGGAGAGAGTATTTTAACTGCAAGCAGTCAGACGTTTCTCATTAAAATATTTCTTGGAGAAGTAAATGGGCCTGCAATTTTATTCCAACAGATGTAGGCTAAACGCATATCATTAGCCTGACAATATAAAAGCACAACCAACTGAAATCATTTTAGTTCTGTCAGTGAAAAGGATAATGTATGCATATCTGGAGGGCACACCAATGGTAAAGATTACTCCCAGCTTCTATCTCAGCCGTCTAAAGGTATTTACTTGGGGTCTGTCTGTGTTGTGACAGTGTCCTAGACCGAAATGAATGCCTCTAACACTCCACATTTTTGAGCCATTCAGTCATGCATTTTTGTTATTGTTGAAAAGTAGTGCGAAATTGCAGTGCATGAGCTGGAGTCCTTGGTGGTCTCCGAGGATTCCAGCTAAAAAGGCACTTCCTTTGTTCCGCGGAGAATGCGGTCCAGTAGGTCATTCAGAAGGGGAAATAAAAGCAGCGGCCCTGGGAAGGAGATGAAGGATGAAACAAAAAGAATAAAATGTTTTGGGTGTGAGCACATTAGCTACCATTTCCTACTGCTGCCGGCTGCGAGCACTCCTCCTGTCTCTGGGATGCGCAAGTACCTCGGGACGAAGGTGGAGGGAAGAGGGGAGGTGGAAAAAGAGAGAGAAGAAAAAGAAAAAGAAAAGAGAAAAAAAGTGGAGGGGATAAAGCCCTTTCCCAATACCTTCACCAGCAGGCCGCCGGGCCAGCGGCACCGGGGCGGGACGGGGCCGCCCGCCGCCGTCGCCTCGCTCCCCGCCGGGGAGAAAGGCAGCCCAAGGGCAGGCATCGCCCGCTCCGCCGCCACGCGCACCGCCGGGGAGCGGAGCCGGCAACAGGCGCGGTCCCGCCCGCCACCGGGGACAGCCGCCAGCGCGCCGGGCAGCCTCACCCGGTCCTGCCGAGCACCCTGGCCAATCGCGGCGGGATAAGCGCCGAACTCTGAGAAGGAGAACGGAGCTGGACAGGGTGTCCCCAGCTCAGCGCCGGGGCAGAGGAGCCGAACCGAACCGAGCCAGGCCGGGCCAGCAGAGCCCAGCTCCGGCTGAGAGGGGAGGCAAACCCAGCAAGGCCGGGGGCCCCGAGCACAGCTCTGGGGGAGAGGAGAAGAGAACTAAGCCGGGACGGGAGCTCCGAGCCCAGATCCGGCAAGGGCCAGGCGAACAGAGCTGAGCCGGGCCAGGCGCTCCGACTCCAGCTCCGGCAAGGGGCAAGCGAACCGAGCTGAGCCGGGCCAGGCGCTCCGACTCCAGCTCCGGCAAGGGGCAAGCGAACCGAGCTGAGCCGGGCCAGGCGCTCCGACTCCAGCTCCGGCAAGGGGCAAGCGAACCGAGCTGAGCCGGGCCAGGCGCTCCGACTCCAGCTCCGGCAAGGGGCAGGCGAACCGAGCTGAGCCGAGTGCCGCAATCCCAACTCCGGCAAGGGGCAGGCGAGAAGAGTCGGGTCGGGCCGTGCCCCGCTGTGCGGGCAAAGCCGGGCCAGGGGTAACGCGGGCGCACACCCCGCGCTTCGCGGGGCCGGGCCGAGCTCGCACAAAGGCGGCGGCGGCGATGATCGCGACTCACCGTTGATCTCGTAGCTAGGCGCTTCGCTCTGGCTGAAGCCCTTGGCGGCGTAGTGCCTCCGCACTTCGGAGCAACTTTTGGCGCGGGGCTCGGCGGCCAGCAGCAGCGGCAGGCTGAGGGCAGCTAAAGTGCAGAGCAGGGGCGGCAAGCAGCCGCGCCGCCGCGGCATGATGCAGGGCGGGCAGAGGCCGCCGCCGGGGCCGGGCGAGAGCGGCCCGAGGCCGGAGCCTGCCCTCCGCCGAGC
>VWZE01025531.1:0-12728 GCA_013396675.1 Eubucco bourcierii | reverse complement strand
ACAATCACAGAGTGGCAGGGGCTGGAAGGGACCTCCAAAGCTCAGCCAGTTCAAGCCCCCTGCCAGAGCAGGATCACCCAGAGCAGATCACACAGGAGCACATCCAGGCAGGTCTGGAATATCTCCAGAGAGGGAGACTCCACAACTCCCCTGGGCAGCCTGTTCCAGGGTTCTGTCACCCTCACAAGAAAAAAATTCCTCCTCCTGTTTCCATGGCACTTCCTATGCCTCAACTTCCACCACTGCCTCTTGTCCTCTCACTGGGCATCACCCAGCAGAGCCTGGCTCCAGCCTCCTGGCACTCACCTTTACATCTTTATCAACATTCATGAGGTCACCTCTCAGGCTCCTCCTCTCCAAGCTCCAAGTCCCAGCTCCCTCAGGCTCTCCTCGTAAGGAAGATCTTCCACTGCCTTCAGCATCTTTGTGGCTCTGTCCTGGACTCTCTGAAGCAGCTCTATGTCCTTCTTGAACTTTGGGGGATGGAGAACTGGACACAATACTCCAGATGTGGAGATTCATAGACTTGTTTTGGTTGGAAAAGCCCTCTAAGACTGTTGAGTCCAACCACCAACCCAACACCACCATGGCCACTAATCCATGCCACACAGTGCCATAGGTTTCTTGAACACCTCCAGGCATGGGGACTCCACCACCTGCCTGGGTAACCAGAAACACACAGAATATTTTGTATCACAGAATCCCAGAATTCCAGCATGATAGGGGGGTGGAAAGGACCTCTGGAGACCATCCAGTCCAATCCCCCTGCTAAAGCAAGGTCACACAGAGCAGGTTGCCCAGGATCACAAAGTCCAGGTGGGTTTGGAATCTCTCCAGAGATGGAGACTTAACCCTTCCAGGCAGCCTGCTGCAGGGCTGCAGCACTCTCACACCAAAGAAGCTTCTCCTGAGGTTTCAGTGAAACTTCCTGAGTTCCAGTTTGTGCCCACTGCCCCTTGTCCTGTAACCAGGCACCACTGCAAGGAGCTCAGCCTCGTGTGAGAAGAGAGGATGTCCCTGTGCAGGTACCAGCAGTACCTGGAGAGGCAGAGGTAGCACATGTTTTTCCAAAACAATCCCAGTGGCCTGCTCCCACCCCCAGAGCTGCAGGGAGATGAAAGGAGAATGATCAGAAGGGAAGATGCAATGGGAAGTCAGGTGGCACTGATAAAATATTCCCTTTGGTGGAGCAGAGGCTGGTGGGCACAGGCAGCAGGGACGGTGGAGAGAGCTGGGCCAGAGCCAGAGCAAAGCAGCAGGAGGGAGAATCACAAAATCACAGAGTGTCAGAGGCTGGAAGGGACCTCCAAAGCTCAGCCAGTCCAAGCCCCCCTGCCAGAGCAGGGTCACCTACACCAGATCACACAGGAACACATCCAGGTAGGTCTGGAATATCTCCAGAGAAGGAGACTCCACAGCCCCCCTGGGCAGCCTGTTCCAGGGTTCTGTCACCTTCACAGGGAAAAAAATCCTCCTGATGTTTCCATGGCACTTCTTATGCCTCAGTTTCCACCATTGCCTCTTGTCCTGTCATTGGGCATCACCCAGCAGGGCTGGCTCCAGCCTCCTGGCACTCACCCTGCACAGCTTTATCAACATTCATGAGGTCACCTCTCAGGCTTCTCCTCTCCAAGCTCCCAGCCAAAACTCCCTCAGGCTCTCCTCCTAAGAAAGATCTTCCACTGCCTTCAGCATCTTTGTGGCTCTGTACTGGAGTACAAACAGCCCCAAACAGCCCCAGCTTCACCCTCACATGGACAGGGCATGAGGGGTTGGGGGGCCAGAGGATAGACCTGTGAGCAGTAAGCATCTGGGGCTCAGCCCACATCCACTCCTCTGGATGCAGTGAACTGGGAGTTACAGAATCATAGCATGGTTAGGTCACTAAACCATGTGCCAAAGTGCCATATCTATATGGTTTTTGAACACCTCCAGGGATGGGGACTCCACCACGTCCCTGGGCAGCCTGCTCCAGTGCCTGACCACTCTTGCACCAAAGACAATTTTTTTTCCTAAGATCTAATCTAAACCTCCCCTGACACAAGTTCAGGCCATTTCTTCTCATTCTATCACCTGAAACCAGGAGGAAGAGATCAAGACTTACCTCACTGCAACCTCATTTCAGGGACTTGTAGAGAATCATAGAATCACAGGATCACAGAATGGTAAGGTTGGAAAGGACCTCAAGGATCATCTAGTTCCAACCCCTGCCATAGGCAGGGACACCTCCCACTAGAACAGGTTGCTCAAGGCCTCATCCAACCTGGTCCTGAACACCTTCAGGGATGTTGTGGAACACAGAAGTACAGAATGTGATCTGAGCACTTCTGTGCTCCACAACCTCCCTGGGCAACCTGTGTCAGTGTCTCACCACCCTCACTGGAAAGAACTTGCTCTGGTTGGAAAAAGCCTTTAAGATCATCCAGTCCAACCATCAACCCAGCACCACTATGACCACTAAACCATGTCCCAGCGTGCCATGGCCACACATTTCTTCAACACCTCCTGGGATGAGGACTCCACCACCTCCTTGGGCAGCCTGTGCCAATCCCTGACCACTCTTACAGCAAAGACATTTTTCCTCATCTCCAACCTAACCCTCCCCTGCTGCAACTTGAGATCATTTTCCCCTCATTCTATCAACTGATACTAGGGAGAAGAGAGCAACATCAACCTGGATGTTGCTGCAGAGAGCAATGAGCTCTGCCCGCAGCCTCCTCTACTCCACACCAAACAACTCCACTTCCTTCAGCAGCTCTCCACAAGGCCTGTTCTGCACACCCTCCAACTGTGCTTCAAATCAGGGTCAGCCAGATGAGCCTCACCACTTCGACTGGGCAAAGTTTGCAGCCTCCAAACATCTGCCTGCATGCTTTGGATTGACCTTTCTCAGCAACCTTGTTTTTAAGAAAGTGTGGTGCAGAGAAACACTTTAGGCAGGCAGTTGCGTGCAGGGCTTAAGATACTGCAGGTAGAATCACTCTAGTAAAAGCAGCATTTCCAACAGCAACATGTAACCAACTTGGCCAGGAACCAAACCAAATGCAACACTCCCTGGCCTCAGTCCATCTGTTTCAACAGACTAAACCAAGCCTTTCTGTGGTGCCCCCAAGCCGGGCAGTGTTGGCATTTCCAGGCTGCCCGCTGCAGGAACAAAGCAGAGCATCATCTCACACACACGCACACAGAGGAGGCTTACTTACAGCCCCTTGCTTACAGAGCAACCAATCTTTATTTTAGAGATAGCTTAAGTAAAGGAACATGCAAAGAAACACATGAGTAAGAGTCTGCCCTGCCTGGGGCTCCTGCAAATCCTTTTCTCTTCCTGCCTCGTAGCACGATGCGTCGGACGCCTGCCGCTCATCCGGCAGCGCACGGTGTGCACATCCACCCCTCTGTCCCTGGGCTCCAGCTAGCTGTGCACATTTCCCGTGGGAAAGGAGCTGCTTCACCTCTGAAGAATAAAAACCAGGGCATGGCATGGGCCACGGAGGTGCTGGTGGAGACCAACCACCTGCACTTGAAGGGTTTAACAGGGCCTGGCTAGGAGGCGAGGAGCAAAATCGCCTGCAACTTGCCACGGTGCAGGTGTGCTTCATGACATTGCTCCTCCAGGATGAGACAGCATCTTCCCTCCTGCTGCATGTCAGACCTCTCTTCACACACCCTCCATGTTGTGTGCCTGGGCAGGTTCCTAGGGGTGAGCCTTGAATTTGGAGCAAGTAAAAACCTCTGCTTGAACTACAGACAAAATCCGTAGGCAGGCAGCTAGGATCGGGAGGCTGAGAGCTGTTTGCGGATCATGGACGTACCCTGTGCACACTCCAGCAGCTCCAGGTGAAATGTGGTCTCCAGCTTCACACCAAGGGAGACCTCAGTCTTCAAAAACTGGGAGGAACAGACTTTGTTGTGAACCTTCTGATGTCAAAGAGGATTATCTTCACCCAGCCCCGCTGTAGATTTCCTTGTTTCCCAGGAGCAAATGCTTTGCCTGGGAGGTTGTTCTGGTGTGGAGCTGCCATATCAGCTCCAAACCCAGCTCAAGTCATTTGCCCTATCTTTGGAAATGTGCATATATTTCAGAAGAGGTTCTGAATGTCTTCCTCATAAAAAAAAAAAAACAAACAAACAAACAAACAAAAAACAAACGTATGGAGAGACACCAAGTGGTGCCATCAGCACTGCTCACAGCCAGGGGCCCAGCGGTAGCAGAAGGACCAGGGTGATGGCAGCAGCAGGCCCGGGGTGGGGACCTGTGCTCCTGGGGACTGGGTCACTGTCTTTGCTTTGCTGGTTCAGAAGCTGCTTGGTTGCAGAGGTGTCATCCATATCCAGGTCGTAAGCCAGCTCTGAAAGCAGAAGGAGAAGGGAGGTTAGCACCAGGTGGTGGCACATCCAGCCCCCGCCGGCAACACGGTAACCTGGGCAGCCTGTGCCAGCAGCTGGGGACAGTTGGGCACAGGTGCAGTGGAAGGCATCATAGCAGGGCTGGATGGGCCAGAAATGCTTAGTGAACATCAGAGAATTACAGAACCAGGCTGGAAAATTGAGTCCAACCTAAAACCANAGCCCCCCTAAGATACTGAAAGGCCACAAGAAGGTCACCTGGGAGCCGCCTTCTCTCCAGACTGAACAGCCCCAATTCCCTCAGTCTCTCCTCATAGCAGAGCAGCTCCAGCCCTCTGCTCATCCTCATGTCCTTCTCTGGACACCTTCCAGCATATCCATAGCCCTCTTGTAATAGTGGCTCCAGAACTGGATGCAGCATCTTGTCAGTCCTGCACCCAGCCATAGTTCCAGAGAGCCTCCTAAATCCTACACCAAATCCTGTATTGGAAAGACCAGGGACTGAATGGGCATGAGTGAGGAAATCCAGGAGAGCACAAATAGCCCTCCCCAAACCAGAAGCTTTGCTCAGCAAGTACCTCCTGGTTGGAGGAGCTGAGCAGCCCTGCAGAGAAGGAGCTGGCAGTGCTGGTGGACAAGTTCTGCACGGCACAGCAATGCGGGCAAGAAGCCAGTGAGGTCCTGGGGGGCATTAAGAGCAGTGTGCCCAGCAGATCAAGGGAGGTTCTCCTCCCTCTCTGCTCTGCCCTGGTGAGACCTGGAATATTGTGTCCAGTCTATGCTTCCCAGTTCAGGGACAGGGATCTGCTGGAGAGAGTCCAAGGGAGGGCTACAAGGATGCTGAAGGTGCTGGAGCACTGCCTGGTGAGGAGAGGCTGAGGGACCTGGGGCTGCTTGGTCTGGAGAAGAGAAGGCTTAGAGAGGACCTTATCAATGTTTATAAATATTTGAGGGCTGGGGGTCAAGAGGGAGGGGACAAGCTCTTCTCAGTAGTGCCCTGGGATAGGACAAGGAGCAAGGGATGGAAATTACAGCACAGGAAGTTCAACATGAGGAAGAACTTCTTGACTGTAAGGGTCCCAGAGCAGTGGAGCAGGCTGCCCAGAGAGGTTGTGAAGTCTTCTCTGGAGACTTTCCAGCCCTGTCTGGATGTGTTCCTCTGTGACCTGAGATAAATTCTATGGTCCTGCTCTGGCAGAAGGGTTGGACTCCGTGAACTATGGAGGTCCCTTCCAACCCCTAACATCCTGTGAGCTGTGTTTCTGCAGCCTCACATAAGCATGTGCAAAATATGCTCCTTACAACAGAATCACAGAAACATTCAGGTTGGCAAAACCCCTCAGGATCACCCAGATCCCTACTCTACAAGGTTCACCCTGAAGCATATCCCCAAGCACCATACCCAAACAGCTTCTAAGCACATCCAGGGTTGGTGACTCCACCACCCCCCTAGGCAGCACATTCCATTGCTTGACCACTCTTGCTGGGAAAAAACTTTTCCCAATATCTAGCCTAAACTTACCCATCCCATCCCCTGCCCACCTCAGCAAAGCACTGGACAGTGAGGAATGTGACTGGATCATGTGCTCCAGGCATGATGATGTTGCAAGAGAAGAACTCTGAGATGAAGCACATAGCACTTCCAACCCAAGAAAATGTCCAGGATGAAAGTTTAGACAGACATGCATGACACTAACACTAACTCTCTTCAGACCCCACCTGGAGTCCTGTGTGCAGTTCTGGAGCCTCCAGCACAGGAAGGACATGGAACTGTTGGAGCAGGTCCAGAGGAGGCCACAAAGATGCTCAGAGGGCTGCAGCAGCTCTGCTATGAGGACAGGCTGAGAGAGTTTGGGCTCTGCAGCCTGGAGAAGAGAAGGTTTCCAGGAGACCTTAGAGTAGCCTTCCAGTATCTGAAGGGGGCTACAGGAGGGCTGGGGAGGGACTACTGACAAGGGCTTGCAATGCCAGGACAAGGGGCAATGGGTTTGAACTGGCAGAGGGGAGATTGAAACTGGATGTTAGGAGGAAGTTGTTTGCAGTGAGGGTGGTGAGACACTGGCACAGGTTGCCCAGGGAGGTTGTGGATGATCCCTCCCTTGTTCTGTCACTCCCAGCCCTTGTCAAAAGTCCCTCTCCAGATTATTTGTAGCCCACTTCAGTTACTGGAAGGCAGCTCTAATGTCTGCCCAGAGCCTTCTCTTCTCCAGGCTGTACAGCCCCAGCTCTCTCAGCCTGTCCCCATAGAGGAGGTTCTCCAGCCCCCTGAGCATCTTCTTGCCCTCTGGACCAGCTCCAGGAATGTTGCCCAGGGAGGTTGTGGCTGTTCCTTCCCTGGAGATGTTCAAGGCCAGTTTGGACAAGACCTTGAGTGAGCTGTACTAGTGGGAGGTGTCCCTGCCTATGGCAGGGGGCTGGAACTAGATGATCTTTGAGGTCCCTTCCAACCTTACCATTCTATGATTCTATGACTCAAGGCTTCCTCAGTCTCTTTCCCATGCTGCTGCCATCTCTTTCTGGTGTCCAAGCTTCCCACCTGGATGGGAATCAGTTAAGCCTATTTGTCCCATCCCCTTTGGCAGTGGAGGAAGCTGCTGGTTTCCATCAGAAGAGACCCTGGCTCAAGGCTTTCCAAAGCCCTCTCCAGCATATCGACGTGTTCCAATCCTCCCACCCCACCCCTGAGACACAACCCAAGAGGCTGAATAAACACTCTGGCTAAAAAACACCACAGCAATCCAGTCAGCACCACTGCCAAGGCAAACAGGCAGGATGTCTTCATCAAAAATACCCAAACATTGCAAAACAGAAGTGTGACAACTGAGTCAGCCCAGGCCATCAAAGAAGGTCAGAAATGGTTGCGAGGCAGCAGATATCCACACGCACAAAGGGCCAGCTGCAAGCAAAACCTGCCTGGGAGACTCTGACTGCAGGAGATCCCCTTAAGTGTTGCCATTCCTCTTCTCCATAACCTTCCTGCTTTTCCTCTTATGAGTTCAGATGTGCCATTGCCTGCCAGAGCAGCACACCCTCTGGCAGAGGAGGGAAAGCTGTAACCTTCACAGGGATGCACTGCAAGGCCACCTCTGCCCATCCCCTTTCCAAGCACAGGATAAAACAGTCATAGAATCTTTTTGGTTGCCAAAACCCTTTGAGATCATTGAGTGCAACCATCAAGCCAACAGCACCATGCTCACCAAACCATGCTCCAGAGTGCCAGGTCTACATGTGCTTTGGACACCTCCAGGGATGGTGACTCCACCACCTGGGTGGATTCAGACTGGATGTTAGGAAGAAGTTCTATGCCATGAGAGTGGTGAGACCCTGGAAAGGGTTCCCCAGGGAGGTGGTGGAAAACTCATTCCTGGAGGTGTTTAAGGTCAGACTGGATGAGGCTCTGGAGAGCCTGATCTACTGTGAGGTGTCCCTACCCATGGGAGGGAGGTTGGAATTGGATGATCCTTGTGGTCCCTTCCAACCCTGACTGATTCTATGATTCCATGATTCTATGACTATTATTCTATGATTCCATGATTCTGTTATTCCATGATTCTATGACTCCATGACTCTATGCTCACCCAGCTGTCACCCAGCACCCCCAGGTCTTTCTCTGCTGGGCAGTTTCCAGTCAGTTTGCCCCAAGTCTGGAGCATTCATGGGATTGTTGTGACCTAAGTGCAGGACCCAGCACTTGGCATTGTTGAACGTCATCCCACTGACCTCAGCCATCAACCCAGTCTGTCCAGGTCCCTCTGCAGAGCCTCCCTACCCTGCAGCAGACCAATACTCCCTTCCAGCTTAGTGCCATCTGCAAACTTACTGAGAGAGCCTCAATCCCCTCATCCAGATCACTGATAAAGACATTAAAGAGAACTGAGCCCAGCACTGAGCCCTGGAGAACAACTCTTGTGGCACAAGGGATGATGCTCAGGCTCCAGGGTTGTACTACTCCATTTTCCCAAGCCCCTTCCTTCAGAGTAAGTGAAGAGATTTTGAGTTAGTAAAATCACAGAGGACTGTTTTGCAGTTGGTTGTTTCACACAAGACTCCTCAGTTGGTACAATGTCCCATCAGGGCAATGAGAGCCTGTCCTGTTGTCTTTGGAAAGGTGTTTCCATACATTCCAAAGACTCCTAAAGCCTAAAAGATGCCCCATGGGGGTCACAGCACCATCAGGCACCCACCTGCTTCCAGGCCAGCGATCTGCAACTGATCAGCAGAGCTTTTAGAGCAGGGACCTGGGGGTGCTGGTAGATAGCAGTTGAAGATGAGCCAGCAGTGTGTCCAGGTGGGCAGGAGAGTCAATGGATGATCAGAGAATGGTAGGAGTTGGAGGGGACCTCCAGAGGTCATCAAGTTAACCTCTCTGCTAAAGCAGGACCACCCAGGGCAGGGCACACAGGAACACATCCAGATGGGGCTTGAAAGTTGCCAGAGAAAGAGACTCCACAGCCTCTCTGGGCAGCCTGCTCCAGGGCTCTGTCATCCTCACAGTAAAGAAGTATTTCCTCATGTTGAAGTGGACCCTCCTGTGTTCCAGTTTGTGTCCATTGTTCCTTGCCCTATCACAGGATACCACTTGGCCTCTTCTTCTCAGCACCCATCCTGCAGGTATTTATAAACATCTCCTCTCAGGCTGCTCTTCTCCAGGTTAAACAGTTCCATTTTTTCCCCTCATGGATTAGGACTAGAATCAGGTATCCTGACTCTGCACAGGCTTATTGGGCAGGCATCATTAGAAAGCACTTTTGGCTGAACCACACCAGCTTTGGAGATGGCTATAAAAGAGGGCTTGAAGCGGGAGGAGCTTGGGTTTGGGTTGGGATAATCAGTCCCAGGGCAGCTGGCACAGAAGGCGGCAGGAGGATGAGTACTGGCACGCAGGCATCCTTAGGGCAGGCACTCCTGTGCCAAATCCACTGCTGCCTCCTGAAACACCCCCCTCCACCCCTGGAAGGACAACACAGCCTGTGCTCTGCCCTGGTGAGATGTCACCTGCAGCACTGTGCCCAGCTCCGGGGCCCCAAACACAAGGAGGACATTGAACTGCTGGAGCAGGTCCAGAGGAGGCCATGAGGATGCCCAGAGGGCTGGAGCAGCTCCTCTATGGGGACAGGATGAGAATGTTGGGGTTGTTCAGGCTGGAGAACAGAAGGCTGCAGGGAGACCTGAGAGTAGCCTTCCAGTGCCTGAAGGGGCTGCAAGAGATGGGGAGGGACTTTTGGCAAGGTCTGGGAGTGCCAGGATGAGGGACAATGAGCTGGGAGAAGGGAGAGTGAGAGCGGAGATTAGAAAGACATTCTTTAGAGTGAGGGTGGTGAGACACTGGCATAGGCTGCCCAGGGGCATTGTGGATGCCTCATTCCTGGAAGTGTTGGAGGCCAGGCTGGATGAGGCATCGAGCAAAGTGGTCTATTGGGAGGTGTTGCTGCCCAGGGCAGGGGAGTCAGAACTAGAGAAGGCTCTGAGGAGATCTTAGAGCAGCCTTTCAGCATTTGAAGAGGGCTGCAGGAAGGCTGGGGAGGGACTGTTTAGAAGGAGCTGTGGTGACAGGACAAGAGGCAATGGTTTGACACTGGAGCAGGGCAAATTTATGGTGGACATCGGGAGGAAGTTCTGCATAATGAGGGTGGTAAAATACTGGAGTAGACTGCCCAAAGAGGTGGTGGAGGCTCCATCCCTGGGGGCATTCAAGGTCAAACCTGTTGGGGCCCTGATCTAGTTGGGGATGTCTGCTGTTGAATTCTTCAAGGGTCCCTTCCAACCTGTGGATCTGTAAGCACAGCAATGTCACCAGCAAACGCCCTCCGGCAGGCAGCACCTGGTTCCTGCCAGCTGGCTCTGCTCCGCTGCTGCCCAGAGCCAGGCAATGTCACCTCACAGCCAGGCATCTGAGCTGCCTGCCTGCCAAGCCTGCCCTGGCAGATGGCTCCAGCGAGGCACCTAATGTAGTAACAGTGGTAATGGATGGTCACGCATGAAAGCCACTTGATAGCTGTGCTGGTGCCCCGTGCAGCAGCTAGGGGAGCAGAGGGCATCCCTCTCAGCAGACACCACCATGCCCAAGGCAGCTTGCTCACCCCCTGGGGCTGAGCAGTGGGCCAAAGTGCTTGCAGGGACGTGGTGATAGCCCTCGTTTGCAGATGATGGAAGCTCTGTGTTGTGAAGGGACTAGGGGATGGATGGTGACCATGTGTTTCCAGGGAGCACTAAGCACGTGGAGCAGAAGTGTCAGAGGCAAGCAGGGCAGCTTGGTAAGCTCCTGCAGCTCCTCTGGCCAGCTATGAACATCTGCCTCTGTATGCCCTTCGCACAAGCTACCACCCTCAATGACATTTAGTCCCTAGGGTGCATTGCTCTCCTGAGCATTTTTAAGCAGTGAGCATCACAGAATCATAGAATCATAGAATCATAGAATGGTAAGGTTGGAAGGGACCTCAAGGATCATCTAGTTCCAACCCCCTGCCATAGGCAGGGACACCTCCCACTAGTACAGGTTACTCAAGGCCTCATCCAATCTGGCCTTGAACACATCCAGGGAGGGAGCATCCACAACCTCCCTGGGCAACCTGTTCCAGTGCCTCACCACCCTTACTGTAAAGAACTTCCTCCTAACATCTAGTCTAAATCTCCCCTCTGCCAGTTTAAGCCCATTGCCCCTTGTCCTGTCATTGCAGGACCTTGTAAATAATCCTTCCCCAGCCTTCCTGTAGGCCCCCTTCAGATACTGGAAGGCTACTATCAGGTCCCCTCGAAGCCTTCTCTTCTCCAGGCTGAAGAGCCCCAACTCCCTCAGCCTGTCCTCATAGGAGAGCTGCTCCAGCCCTCTGATCATCTTTGTGGCCCTCCTCTGGACCCGCTCCAACACTTCCATGTCCTTCCTGTGCTGAGGGTTCCAGAACTGCACACAGTACTCCAGGTGGGGTCTGACGAGAGCAGAGTAAAGGGGCAGAATCACCTCCCTTGCCCTGCTGGCCACGCTTCTCTTGATGCAGCCTAGGACTCGGTTGGCTGTCTGGGCTGCATGTGCACACTGCAGGCTCATGTTGAGCTTTTCATCAACCCAGACTCCAAGGTCCTTTTCCTCAGGGCTGCTCTCCAGCCATTCACCACCCAGCCTGTATTTGTGCTTGGGATTGTGCCTACCCAGGTGCAGGACCTTACACTTGGCCTTATTGAATTTCATCAGGTTGGCCTGGGCCCAACTCTCCAGCCTGTCCAGGTCCCTCTGGATGGCATCCCTGCCCTCTAGCAAGTCGACTGTGCCACACAGCTTGGTGTCATCTGCAAACTTGCTGAGGGTGCACTCCATTCCTCTGTCCATGTCACTGACAAAGATGTTAAACAGCACTGGTCCCAGCACTGACCCCTGAGGGACACCACTTGTCACTGGTCTCCAGGTGGACATTGTGCCGTTGATCGCCACTCTCTGGGTTCGACCATCCAGCCAATTCCTTATCCAGCGAGTGGTCCATCCATCAAGTCCATGCTTTTCCAGTTTGGTGACCAGGATGTCATGTGGGACAGAGTCAAATGCTTTACTCAGGTCCAGGTAGATGACATCAGCTGCCTTTCCCTTGTCCACTGTCGCTGTGACTTCATCATAGAAAGCCACTAAATTTGTCAGGCAAGATCTGCCCTTGGTGAAGCCATGCTGGTTCCCACCAATCACCTCTGCTTTGTTTTCCATTTGCCTTAGCAGGACTTTCAGCAGGATCTGCTCCATGATCTTGCCAGGCACAGAGGTGAGGCTGACTGGTCTGTAGTTTCCAGGGTCATTCTTTTTACCCTTCTTGAAGATGGGTGTTATGTTTGCCCTTCTCCAGTCAGCAGGAACTTCACCAGTCTGCCATGACTGTTGAATGTTTTAGGTTGGAAGGAAGATCATGTAGCTCCAACCTGCCATGAGCAGGGACACTTCCCTCTAGCCCAAGCTGCTCAAGGCCTCATCCAAACTGGTCTCAAAGACCTCCAGGGAGGGGGCAGCCACAGCCTCCCTGGGCAACCTGTGCCAGTGTCTCACCACTGTTTACCTGCTATGATGCAAAACCTAAGAGCTGTTGATTCCACAGACCAGCCAGCCTCAGCCTGGCTCCCAGCTCTCTCCACTTCAAGGGCACCAACCTCTTCACTCTCACAGGTGTTTGCACCTGAAATCTGGAAGAGTAGTCCAATTTCATTCCAAACTGGCATTTGGCATCCTGTTGGAATGCCAAAAGCTCTGCTCACCTCAGCCTCCATGTTCCTGGCTTCCTCATGCAAACAGTTCAGACTACAAACACATCTCTGTGCCTCCACAACATCCACTGCTGAATCAATCCACAGAGCTACCCAGAGCATGCAGCCATGACAGCATGGGGACAGACAGGATCCACAACCCT
>VWZE01025530.1:0-19680 GCA_013396675.1 Eubucco bourcierii | reverse complement strand
CATCTGCAAATTTGCTGGTGACTGACTCGATGCCCTCATCCAGATCATCAGTGAAGATGTTAAAAAGGATGGGGCCCAGTACTGATCCCTGGGGCACACCGCTAGTACCCGGCCTCCAGCTGGATGTGGCACCATTCACCACCGCTCTCTGGGCTCAGCCCTCCAGCCGGTTCCTAACCCAACACAGAGCTGACAGCTTAGCCAGTAGTTTGTTGTGGGGGACAGTTTCAAAGGCCCTGCTGATGTCCAGGTAGAGCACATCCACCAGGCAGGTCACCTGATCATAGAAGGAGATCAGGTTGGAGAGGCAGGATCTGCCCTTCCTAAATCCATGTTGGCTGGACCTGAGCCCTTGGCCATCCCACAGGTGCACAGTTATTGCCCCCAAGATAATCTGCTCCATCATTTTCCCTGGCACTGAGGTCAGGCTGACAGGCCTGTAATTCCCAGGTTCCTCCATCTGACCCTTCTTGTGGATGGGGATCACATTGGCCAGTTTCCAGTTGTCAGGGACCTCTCCAGTGAGCCAGGACTGGTGGAAAATGATGGAAAGCGGCTTGGCCAGCTCTCTCAGCACCCTAGGATGGATCCCATCTGGTCCCATGGACTTGTGGGAATTTAGTAATTCTGCAGTTGTAAAAAAAATCCAATGTAGTACTGAAGAAGCAGGGAAAATGTTCAGGGAAAAATATAAACTGGACATACCTGAAAAGTAAAGTCCAAGGTCAAAAGACAGTATCAGGAACAAAGAACAAAAGATTGTTCTTGACTTAAAGAGCTAAAAGCCAACTAGGAGCTACAATCATAGGCTGTAAATGTTAAATAGTAGGAACCAAGCACAGGAAGGGGCAAAAATGGATGTTACAACATAAAGACAGCTATCTCCATAACCAGTCTAATGCTTTAAAAGCATTCGGTATAACAAGTATGAGCAGTTTCAAAATAAGTTAATGTATCTCATTAAAGAGAACTGATATATATATACATTTGAGTTTGGGTTTTTTGCCTGCATTACTGCAACAGTGTTACATCACTATAAATTAATTAAATTTTCTATTTTTCCATAAAACAAGAAATATTTTCTCAGCTGTTCTCTGTGGTATTTCTCTACACCTGACACATATACTGGGTAGAGTAATACAATTTGGAAGTAACTATTACTGCAGATGTTACTACATTCAAGATCATTTATTTTTCATTTTATGTAATGGCTGGATCCTACAACCAGATAATTTAAAAATGGAAAGTCAGATGTGCATCAGACAAAGACAGTAAATGCAGGAAAGATAATTTATCATCATCGCAAGTCCTGCTTTAATCTGTTGTAAAGAGATATACCTCAAAAAAACCAACTCGTTCAGATGAGAGAACACATACAGAACAGCAGGACAAGCCTGTAGGTTAACAATCAAATGGCTAACGCATTAAATATTGTACAGTCACCGCTGTTAATAAGAAAACCTTACTTGACTATAAAAGAAGGAAAAGGAAAATAAGCATTGTATCATTCTGCAGAGAAATTCCTCAGTAAACAATACCAATACTGAAGTATTTCTCTAATATTGCCAGTGATTACCAGATGACCAACATAATTCATACCAGTTCTAAAAGAGTTGAGGAGTCAGGTAAGAATAAGAAAATAAATGTGGAAGTAATAATGAAGAAAATGCAAAGAATCAGGAACATGTATTAATTTTTTTAAGTTCTCAAAAATGACAGTTCCAAGTCATGTTTACCTTCTGTTTCTTCTATTGCCTAAAGTTATGGGCACTTTTTTTTTTTTAAATAACTTAGCCATCTTCTCTCTTGCCTAAGAAAGGAAAAATGCTTCATTGTTCTTATTATTATTCAAATATACACCTTTAAAGGGTATTTGAAATCTTGAATTCAGATTAACTCCTAAATAGTGAGATCAGGGATTTTGCAAAGATCTTAAATAAACCTATTTCTTTCTGTGCTATGTACACCCAACATTGAGAAGGCTAACTGCTGTGAATTTCATTTCTGCTCTTCTACAAATACCAGCCTTTAGATAGTTATGTCATTACTTTGAATTTCATTCTTGGAACAAGGTTCCTAAGTCTTTAGGCTATATAACACTTAAGGGCATTTGCTGACTGTCTGCTTTGGAGATACACTGATAGCATTTATCTTTAAGCACTCATGAAAGATGAATGAGGTCCTAGAGACTGAGAACACAAAGCAAAAAAAAAAAAAAAAAGCAAGGTGCCTATCTTTGAAATGTAAAACAGGGGGAAACAGGTGAGAAGGGAGTAAATATTGACCAGCTAGTCAACTTTCTGAAAAATGTACCAGAACAAATAATCAAAAGCTTTTAACTACACAGAAAATAACAAGAAGGTAGATAAGAACAGCACATTAAGAACAACTCTTGTTAACCAATTTCTTATTATTTTTTCATATCTATGACAAGGCTTGTAGATTTCCCATACCTTGATTTCACAAAGGCTTATTGTGTCGTCTTATTGAGTCTGGACAAATAGCTAAGATGTATTTTATTTGGTTTGTAAGACTTTACTCATCAGCCAGTGATACTTATTAAGAAGTTTCAAGAGATCTGGATGTCATACAAGGGCTTAGACGAGGCCTTTGTCATCCTGGGACTGCAGTACTGGACCAAAATCATTTTCACAGAGCAATTCAAATTACATGAACAACTGTGTAATTTTTAGCTTAAATGTTTATGCTACTCTTCTGCTTTAGATTAGAATAAATAATTTGTTTTTACCAAATTGTTACTATATAGGAAGGTTTACATCAAGGGTGTAGAGATCTACATGCAGACAAAAGGTTAGATGTCTACACAATGAATACCATTGTCAGGGCCCTGAGGGTACTAAGGTGTCTGGCTGTTCCTGACCATCCTCTCTGAGGCTGGCTTTATGCTGGCCACAGCCCAGGACCCTGTATTAGTCTCCCAGGACCATCAACTGTTGCCCCACTGACACCACAGGGTCTCCATCTCCCTGCAGCCCTACTGTGCATGGCCGTGGGACCCCCTCCCCGAGCTGAGCTCACCCATGAGCCCAAGTCCAGGTCTCACCTTGGCCTGTCCTCAGTGAGGTGCCCAATGCCTGAGACTAGGGTTGCCTCATTGTCAGTTGCCCTGCCTCTGGCTGAGGGGCCTTGTTCTTGCCTGTCAAGCACTGCTGAATCCCTCCATCTCCCAGCCCTCAGGCAGCCTCATCTCCTGCAACATCCTCATAGTGGGGATCATCCTCATACTGCAGTGTTTTTATACTACTGAGAACTCCCTATTGAGTTTAAACTTCAGCAAAAAAAGTAAATGCCCTTGATGTGAGAATAACCAGGCAAAATTAATTGATTAGATCATAATACCTAATAAGATAGTCTCATCTTTCTTAAATTTAATGTATCTATTTTAAATCTTTTGTTTTTCCACTAGATATTGCATGTTTCCTGGTGACAGATAGTGTTGAACATAAATAGAACAATGTAATAGGATCAAATGTCAAAAGCTACAACCAAATTAATAGAGAAAAAGTACTGGAAAAAAGTGATGACAAAACAGTCCTTAGAGTAGTGGTCATTGGTGAGCTGACACAAGACTTACATTTTCTTACATTTTCAGTCAAATTCTCTGTAATTTGGCCTTCAGTGGCCTGTCTTCTCTGGCAAATTGTACACACTCTAATTGGGAATCATTCAGGAAACCGGTTGGAATCTCCAAAACGTGCTCTTATACATTGTAGACTGTTTCATACTGATCTTCTTACTGATTTGTAATTATTACTGATTTTAAATTATTCCTTAACTCATTCACAGCCATCTATTGTGGCTTAGTTGATACACAGGACATTTTGGCTTTGTCACCTTTTTCCGGTAGTTATAGAAAAGCTAATAATATATCCTAGGTTATAACTTTTAGGAGGGAGGATATTTTTTATTTCTTTACTTGTTTGTTTTTCTTTTAACAATTTCAAGTTTGTAATAACATCATTTTACTTCAGGTTTAAATATTACTAAGAATGTATTATTTTCTCTGCTGCATCAACAACCCATTTATGTACAGAAAATATTTTGTGCAATACCATGCAACTGTGATGTCTGAAGAGATATGATTCTCATAACAAGAATTTGCCAGTTTCGTACATCCCATTGATACTACATTTTCCTAAATGTATTACTACCTTGTCTTTACCTAAATTAATTCATTTGCTCTTATGGCAGGGTGTAATCAATCAATCATGCTTCATTTGTAGTAATTCAGCTTGACAAGTCATACTTCTGCATTAAGTGACCAGATTCACTCTCAATGATTGCGTATGTAGTACTGATGCATCTTTCCAGCTCCTCAATGTCAAGTCAATCATTGCAATTCTTGGCTCACAATGACAATAATAAGCAAGTTTATCTATCTTCATAAAAAATGAACAAATAAATATGCCAACAACTTGTATCTAAATACAACCTTGATGGGGTAAGTCTTGCCCATGGAAACTGTACAAAATAATAATCTTGTTTTAGTAATAAGGAATGTGCCTGCCCTGCGTAAGATAGAAATGAAAAAAATCTTCTATCAGTATTTGTCTGACTGTCTTTTAACTAAAGAGCTAGTCTAGGCTTAGGCTCACACATTTTCTAGAGGAGTAATTGCAAATTCAGTGAGCACAAGTACAGGTCTTCCAGTGATGAATAACAATGTAAGAAACTAAACTTGAAAACAGTGATGGAGACAATGAGGTACTAGATAAGTTTTGATGATTATTTCTTCTCTATCTTCTCTACTTTGAAAGACTGTGGTTCTATATTTGGGCTAATTTAAGTGTCCTTGACACATATTATTCCCAAATACTACTATTAAAAATAATCCTTGCCAGTATTATTGCCTTAGAATATTTAGACCACATATCATTTACATGAATACAACAACATTGTATTTTCATGTGCAGACAAGTCTTTTCAAAGGTAAGTTCTTACAGAGCAGTGCATCACTGGATTAAATCTTGAACATTAAATTTGCTACAACCTTTTTCACTTACTTATTTGCTAAATGTAAGAATGAAATATGAGTTTGTGGAACACTGATGACATATTTCTCATCGTGTTTATCTCTCAAGATTTTGTTGTATATTGCATCACCTATCTGGTTTGACAGATACACCAATACACACTAAATGTACAATTACACTATCAAATAACTTCATCATTATATCTCAAAAGATCATATGCATTAATATTCTTTCAATAATTTTAGATTTAAAATGTAAAAGAAAAAAAAAAGAGAGAGAGAGAAATCTTCAACTATTTTCTGATCTTGTGATGTTTATTGTATCATGTTGACACAATAGCTGATGAGAAGCTCAGTGTAAGTGGGCAATATGCACTTGAAACCCAGAAACCACAACCATATCCTGGGCTGATTCTAAAGAAGTGTGGCCAGCAGGTCATGGTTCCTATACTCTATACTCTGTTCATGTGGGACCCTACCTGGAGTACTGTAGCCAAATGTGGACTCCCCAGCACAAGGACATGGAACTGCTAGTGTAAGTCCAGAGGAGGGTTATTAAGAAGATCAGAGGGCTTGAGAACCTTAGGCTGCGAGAGCTGGAGTTGTTCAGGTAGAGAAGACTCCAGGGAGACCTTATAGCAGTAATCCAGTATTTTAGGGGGCCTGCTAGATGGCTGTAGAGGAATTTTCTACAGAAGTGTGTAGTAACACAAGGAGGGTTAGTGGTTTCAAACTGGAAGAATCTAGATCTTGATTAGACATCAAGAGGAAATTCTTCACCATGAGGGTGATGAAGCACTGGATCAGGTTGCCCATAGAATTAGTAGAATCTCCAACTCTGGAGATGCTCTAATCCAGGTTGGATAGTGTCCAAAGCAACCTAGTCTAATAAGAAGTGCTCCTGTCCATCACAGAGGGGGCTGCAACTAGACGGTCTTTAATGTCCCTTTAAACACAGGCCATTCTGTGATGCTATAACACAATGTAGAAAATGACTGAACACCAACATACAGAACTTTATTCAGAAAAAATGATGTCTAACCAAAATATTTTATTTCCTGAATGGTAAAAATTTATATGTACTGATATGTAGAAATGAAGGTCCAAATTGATGAGTCAAAGGGTGAAGAAATAAACAAGTGTAAATGTATAAATTAGTAATTTAGTCTGTCCAAAAAATACTTAGATTTACACAGATGGCTATTTCATCTTCGTCTCATAATAAGTGGGTGTGAAAGTTCTAAAGGAACTGAGCCTTACTGCTGATTAATAAAAAGCATCTGTGCTTGCAATACAAATACAGTGATCCAGTGCTAAAACAATAACCATGGAGAAATATGACTGATCCTTCTTAGAGCTCATTAATAAAAAATAACCATGTAACAGGATGTGAGAATTATGTTTAGGAAAAAGACAGTGACATGGCAAACCTTTCTTGTTTAAACATAGTTAACATCGTGGAGAACTTCAGTCACATTCTGGGGTTCTGGAGATAATTTTAGGTGACATCAGACCTTTTATCTATAAAACTGAATTAAGGCTCCAACTATTCTACTCTATGTACATATATAATAATTTAAGAATTATCTAATAGGATTCCTTAAGGTATAGGCCACATACTTTATCTTAACTTCAGTAATATTACTTGGAATTAGTCAATCCCTAGTGGGTAAACAGAAGCAAATATAGTATTTTAGCTTTATGATAGTTGAAAAGATCCTGATTAACTTTCATTTTGCTCAGATATTCTACAGGCTAACCAAACATATAATAATAACTGCAATAGTCACAATGACCTAGTTGTGCATTCTAGCCTTATACTGTGTATCAAGTTTTAAAAAAGATAAATTTAAACCATAAATAATGAATTTTTAATACTAACTTGATTAGGTATTGAAACAAATAGCAAGAGATTTTTTGAGTAATTTGTATTGGAATTGATCACATTCTGACAGCTTTAATTTATTTTTTTATTGGACCAATTAAATATCAGAGATCAGGGCTGAAATTATCTGGAGTGTAATATGAAGAAGGAAAGATTATATCTTCTTTACAGTAAAACACACTATAACCTATTATTTTTATCCAATATTTCCTGAGTATTTTTTTACTTCAATTTTTATTTTTTATCTTCACATATTTTTCAAAGTTCTTGTATGTATAAGAATCAGAATATTGTTTAGTATAAACAGTGGTGTCACACATACTAATACTTCTAAGAATTACAGTAATAAGAGCTGCTGAATGAGTACTATGCTTTTCCATTCTGGTTTTAGTATTTATTGCACAGTCTATTCTTAGCATAAATCAAAATTCAGGAAACCTTGTTGTCAGTTTTAGCAAGAACAGACCATGTTCATTTTCTGGCATATGCAAAAAGTATCACCTCGTTTTCCAGCTGATGGAAGGAGGCTTTTCATTGTATTTTGTATACTAAAACAAGAAGGAGACGAGAACTTCTGTGTGATCTAACAGCAAATTTCCAAGATGAAATGGTAATCAAGTATAAAGGGGAAAAGGTGAAGGATGTGTGATTAAATGTGAAGAAAGTACAATTAAAACATAAGAATAAAGTTCCAGTTCTACTTTTGGTTTCAGATGAATAATATTATCTCTTGGTTCCTTTTCTTTCCCTTTCTGTGTATTTTAGTTACTGAAGAACTGTGAGGAAGCACTACTGCAATCTTCACCTGAGATGTTGAAATAGAAAGATGTTAAGAAAATAATCCGTAATTGTTTACAGTGAAATGTATAAATGTGCAGTTTTAACCTCAATCAGTGGATCATACATCAACATTTTTACTATTCCATTGTACTTAAAAATAAGCCTGTAATCCTTTTAAGCATCATGGGCTGAAAGAAGTTTTCTTTCTGGTTAGAACAACCCCAAGGATAACATAGTACATCGTTAGTACTGAGCAATAGCGTCTCAACTGAGAATATCTTAGTTGTAAATCAGCTATCTATAGATAGCTTTGTGTTTTGCTTGAATCCATCTAAATCCATAGATTAAAATGTGTGAAGTAGCAGGTGCCATGAATTTCTAACACTGTGTAATTCTTCACAGATTTCAATGTTCCACCAAGACTGTTGTCAAAGTGCTTCGGTTAGTAAGTTTTCTGTTGTGTAACTAAACAGGGGTAAAGGAAGATTTTTTTTTAAATTATTTATTTATATATCATGGGCAAACTGTTAGTCTTCTGCCAAGGGACAGCCAATCTTGAGAATGAAATTAGCAGTTTACCTTATGTTCTTAAGGTGTTAATTTTACACCACCTACTTTTCTTCTCACAGAGACACATTGCATGCGGAAAATTCATCTGTTATAGGATTCTCAGCCTAAACATGAAAGTTACTTACCTCAACCAAAATGATTGGTGAATGAAACCAAGATAGAAAGCACATATTGAAGTTGCTTGCAAGAGCTTTCCCTAACATGAAGTGCATCAATGAACTAGAAAGAATGTCGTTTTTCCTGTGGCTGAAGTGAGAGCCTGTTGTTTGTTCAGACAAAGGACTTCATAAAATTAGGTGTTACAGCACCATCTGGTGACTCCTATTTAATATCTTATGAATAAGTGCAACATCCATTTAGTGGTAATAGGGTTTTTTAATTGAAATAAAGAGAATATTTTCTTGTTGATATAAAGCAATAGTAGAAAACTATGATGATATTCTGATATTGAGACACATCCACTTTTAGAATACCTGGTTATTCTTCCACCTATCATTATACCAATATGTTAGTTCTTTGAGACATACTGAGTATCGGCCTATAAAAATGGACAGTGAGCCCTAGTGTTCCAAAGAAAAGTACTATAAAGGTGCTCAGAGTTTATTTTAGAAAGACAAACTGGTGCTATGAATTTATAAAGACAAGTTCAGTACATGTTGTCTCAGTATCTAAAATAAAAATGTACCTAAATGATACTACAAATCCTTTCTTAGCTGTATTCACATCTTTTTAGCAGACATGTCACTAGTTGTATGAAAGAGTAATGAAGGCAATAGGACTTTAGTTTCTGAGAAAAAAATAAAGTCAACTGATCCCACCCAGAGGAAGGTAAGAAAACATAAATATGTGTGTTTTACTTTTTCTGAACTGAAATATGCAGGGATAAATGTAGCAAACATCAAACAATTATATGTGAAAACAATGTCTCCAAGCAGCAACATTAGATTGAAATCTATGATGATTTTACACAGTTTTGCTTTCTGAGAGCATAACATAGACCAAAAGTCCAGGTAATATTCAGTGTTTCCTGATTATATTTCTAATGCTAAATTAGACTGTGAAAGCTAATGTATGTAAGAAAAATGTATTTAAGTCTTTTACATTTTCATCAGTCAAAAGTCCTCAGTACTTCTTAGTGTATTAGTCTCAGTGGTGGAAAAAATAATGTTGGATAAGTTTCCTGTAGATTTTACAGATGGAGAATAATATTTACAGGGTGGAAGAAAAGGAAAGAGAGTTCCTGGAACAGCAACAATGTCTTTCCAATTAAAGTAATTGACATTTGAGACTTGAAAATAATTTTAGAGCAATGCCAGTTTGTTAAGATTGATACATTCTGTTGGTGTAAGCATGACTGAGGTAATGTGGGACATACAATAATCAGGCAGAGACAGAAAGAGTTAGTACACTCCATCTTGGAATAAAGAGAGCTCAAGGAGATCTGTCTTATCCATGTCTATAAATACCTGATGGAGGAAAGTAAAGAAGATGGAAACAGACTCTTTTCAGTAGTACCAGAGGCAGAACAGAAGACAAGAGACACAAACTGAAATGGACAGATTCCATTTAATCACAAGGGAAAACTTTTTTCAGTATTGCTGTGAAACAGCAGGATAAGCTTCCCAGGAAGACTGTAGAATCTATGCCTCTGGAGGTATTGAAACAAAACAAAACAAAAAGCAAACAAAAAACAACATATCCCCACAATAATAACAAAAAAACAAAACAAAACAAAACAAAAAAAAAACAAATGACAAAACCCACTAAAAAAACCCAAACAAACAAAACCAAAAGACAAAAGACAAAAAAAAAAAAAAAAAAAAAAGGAAAAAAAAAAAAAAAAAAAAAAAAAAAAAAAGTGGGCATGGCCCTGAACAGCCTGCCATGGGTCACGCTTTCCTGGCAAAGACAAATGACTTAGGCAATCTCCAGAGGTCTTTGACAGCTTCATCCAGCCTGTGATTCTGTTACTACTCATAATAACAGTGTTAAGTAACAGGTTGTGAAGGGTTTTGAATTTCATGATATTTCTTGAAACTCAGAAACAATACAACATTGTTCAGGATGACTTCAAGTATGTGCTAATGTTTTTATTGGATACAAATCATTCTTTTCCTCTTCCTCTAAACAGATGATCTCTTTTGACAATTTAGTCAGCAAATAATAGTCAGAAGATGCCTACTCCTTTACAAATCTGATTTATTTTTGTTGAGAAACTTCTTCCTCCACTTCAGTTCATAGACACTTGCTTATTTTGTTTGCTGCTTATGCTTTGAGCAAGTTCCAGGTATTTTTTGACATGTTTGACAAAAAGAAATTGCTACAGTTTCTTTATATCCAAAATCATATGCTCTTTGGTTCTGCTGATTTCTACATCTGGCATAGACTTAAAATAAGGAAGTATGTCAGGAAAGCAACATTACTTCTGCGAGAAACTTTATCAGTTTATGATACTATTTCAATGTTACCTGTTAGAAATGAGCAGACAGTGAAAATTTGAAAAAGAAAAAGATGTCTTGTATTCTTACTTTTGTGCTGCTTTCTTCTGGAAAAGATTGTAATTTGGGGAGTGTCAAATGTCAGTGGCTACAAATTCCTCAGAAGGGATAAGCAAGGGAGGAAAGGCCATGGGGTGGCCCTGTATATCAGAGAGTGCTTTGATTGTTTTGAGGTTAATGATGATAGGGTTGAGTATTTATGGGTAACAATTGGGGAAAAGATCAAGAAGGCAGATATCCTGGTGCAAATCTGGTTTAGACAGCCAAATCAGAATGAAGAGGCAAATAAAGTATTCTATAGACATTTGGGAGAAACCTCACACTGTTTGTTCTCCTTCTTGTGCAGGGCTTCAGCTTCCCTGACGTCCGCTGGAAGTACAACACAGCAGAGAGGGAGCAGCTCAGGGAATTCCTAGAGTGTGTGAGGTTAGCCTACACAGCTGGTAAGTAAGCCGACTAGGGAAGACGCCCTACTGAATATGATGTCTGTGAACAGAGAATGACTTGTGGGTGATGTGATAGTTGGAGGCTGTCTTGAGTATGGCTATCACAAAATTATAGTACTCTCAGTTGTTGGGGAATTAAAGAGAGAGGGGGTCAGATGAACTGGCACCCTGGACTTCCAGTGGGCAAACTTTGGCCTATTTCAGCCACTGATTGACGGAGTCCTTTGGGAAGCAGTCCTGAAGGGTCAAGGAGTCCAGGAAGACTGCTTATGAAGGAAGTCTTAAAGGTGTAGGAACAGCCTGTCACTATGTGTGACAGGAACCATCAGGAAAGAAGGTTGACCTGGCTGAGCAGAGACATTTGATTGCTTAGGGAGAAAAAGAGAATTTATGGTCATTGGAAGAAAGAACAGGATGTTCCAGATCACTACAGAGCTGCTATGAGGCTATCCAGAGAGAAAAACTGAAACTCATCTGGCTTCAGCTGTTAAAGACAAGAAATGCTTCTGCAAATGTATTAGCAGCGAAGGGAGGGCTAAGGAGGACTCTGTCCTTTATTTGGTATTGGGGGAAAGAGTGATCAAGAATGAGGAAAAGACTGAGGTACTCAACATCTCTTTTACTTCAGTCTTTAGTAGTAGGACCAGTTGTTAGTGACCTGTTACATCATTTAGACATACACAAGTCTGTGAGGCCTGTCCTGCCAGGGCAAAACAAGCCCACACTTGTTTGCAATGCTGGTGCCCTGTTTGACTGGGAAGGTTTCTAATGTCTCTCCAGCCCCTGTTTTGCCTCAAGGGGTGATTGAAGGGGGTATGCTCTGAGAGGGCCTTTGCTTGCTTTCAGGCTCTGTTTCTCCACCTGCTGCTGGTTCTCTGCTGCAGACTGGCTACCCGAGGACACATGGCTCCGACTGTTTTACTTTTGGTTTTGGCAGCACACTCAGCTCCTGCTGCCCTCTTTGCCTTGAGGTTGCACTGAAAACACAATTTGGGATTATCATTTCTTTGATTATTACCTTGATGCAGCATCTCAGACTGATCAGATATTATTATGTGAGTAAATCTGGCTATTAAATTAATTGGAGTTTCTGGTTTTCCTGCCAATAGCCCGGTTCGAGGGCAAGGGGAATCCATCTTGTGACTGGCAGTGGTAGTTGCTGCTCCTCGCCCTCTGATATGAGTTATAGAATTGGAATTATGGAATTATAGAACCAACCAGGTTAGAAGAGACCTCCAAGATCATCCAGCCCAACCTATCACCCAGCCCTAGCAAATCAACTAGACCATGGCACTAAGTCCCTCATCCAGTCTCTTCTTGAACACCTCCAGGGACAGGGACTCCACCACCTCCCTGGGCAGCCCATTCCAATGGCAAATCACTCTCTCTGTGAAGAATTTCCTCCTAATATCCAGCCTAGACCTCCTCAAGCACAACTTGAGACTGTGTCCTAGTGTTCTGTTGCTGGTTGCCTGGGAGAAGAGACTGACCCCCACCTGACTACTCCTATCAGGTAGTTGTAGACACCAACAAGGTCATCCCTGAGCCTTCTCTTCTGCAGGCTGCACACTCCCAGCTCCCTCAACCTCTTTTCACAGGGCTGTGCTCCAGTCCCCTCACCAGCTGTGTCACCCTTCTCCAGACACGTTTCAGTACCTCAACATCTCTCTTGAATTGAGGGACCCAGAACTGGACACAGTAATCAAGGTGTGGCCTGACCAGTGCTGAGTACAGGGGATATGGATATTTATATTTCTCTGTCCCTTCCCTAAATTACTTTCCAAAAATTCCTGTTGTACATTTTGTGTAAATCATTCCCAAATGGGTATTCAAACTTTTGATAAATTGTAAATAGTTTAGTGTTCTGGGGTGTGTGTTTGGTTTTTTTGTGTGGGAATTTGTGTTAATAAAGTTGGATATTTTCCTATTTCCGCATATTAAATTTGAATATTCCTAACAAGGCCAGATGGCATACTCCCAAGGGTACTCACGGAGCTGGTGGAAGTGCTCAGCAAAGTGCTTTCCATCATTTACCAGCAATCCTGGTTACTTGGAGAGGTAACAGTTGTCTGGAGATTGACAAATCTCCAAATATGTGAGTCTGACCTCAGTACCAGAGAAGGTCATGGAGCCAGGTCATCTTGAGTGCCATAATGCAATATCTGCAGACCAACCAGATGACCAGTCCCAGTCAAAATATGTTCATGAAGGACAGGTCCTGATTGATTGAACCTGATCTCCTTCTATGAGAAAATTACCCTCCTAGTGGATGAGGGAAAGCCTGTGGATGTTGTTTACCTGGACTTTTGTAAAACATTTGACACTGTCACCCACATCATTCTCCTGGAAAAACTGACTACACATGACTTGGATTTATGGAAACTTTATTGAGTAAAAAAATACCTGGGTGGTTGGGCCTAAAGAGTTATGGCGAAAGGATTCAAATCCAGTTGGTGGCCAGTCACAAGTGATGTTCCCCAGGGCTATGTACTAGGGCCAGTCCTCTCAATTATTGAGTCCTTTCTCTATAATTTGAATGAGAGGACTGAGTACACCCTGGGCAAATTTGCAGATAACGCTAATCTGGGAAGGAATCTTAATCTGCTTGAGGGTAGGAAACTTTACACAGGAATCTGGACAGGTTGGATTGTTGAGGCCAACAGCATGAGATTCAACAAAGCTGAGTTCCAGGTCCTGAACCTGGATCCCAACAACCCCATGCAACTCTACAAGTTTGGAAAAGTGTGGCTGGAAATCTGTCCAGAAGAGAAAGACCTGGAGATGCTGACTGACAGCCAGCTAAACGTGAACCAGTAGGATGTCCAGGTGGCCAGGAGGGGCAACAGCAATATGATCTGTATCAGGAATAGTGTGACAAGCAGGACCAGGGCCAGTGAAGTGGTAATCCCCCTGTACTCAGCACTGGTGAGGCCACAGCTTGAGTGCTGTGTTCACATTTGGGGCCCTCAGTAGAAGAAGGACATTGGGTTACTGGGGCAGGTCCAGAGAAGGTCAACAAAGCTGGTAAATGGTCTAAAGCTCAAGTCTTATAAAGAGCAGCTGAGGAAACTGGGTTTGATTAGTCCAGAGAAAAGAAGGCTGAACTCTCTAAAAATATCTTACTGCGCTCTAGAACTATCTTAAAGGAGCTCATAGTGATGTGGGGTTTTGGTCACTTCCTAATAGTAAATTGTAATATAGCACTAGGGAAGTTTAGATTGGATATTAGAAGAAAATTTATCACTGAAAGAGTTACAAAACACTGCAACAGGCTCCTCAGGAAGGTGGTTGAATCACCATCTCTGAAAGTGATGATGACAGAATGGATGTTGTGCTGAGGGACATAGGTTAGCATCAGACTTGGTAGAGTTAAATAATGGTTGGACTTAACGGTCTTAAAGTTCTTTTACAACTGATATGATTCTGTGGTTCTATGATCCTTCAAATAAACGTATGTTACTTTATTCTTTTGTTTAAATAAACAGACGAATGTTACTTCATTCTTTTGTTCAGCTATATATAATAAACAAAGAATCAGACATTCTAGAATGAATCTCAGACAATGTGCCCATTCTACCTCCTCCTGAAAGGAGGGTCAGTGCTGAAACCCAGGTTTTTTAGGGCTCTTTTAATGTCAAATCTTGAAAACCTCAAACGACAGACTTCACAGACCCTCTTGGTAACCTGTTTGCATGTTGAATTATCCTAGAAGTGATTTTTTTTTTATCCTTGTACATGTTCAGAATCTCACCTATCTGAATTTATCATCTTTGTCTTGCTTTGCACCTATGTAAAGATTCTGCCTTCATTTTCTTGGTAAGCTATTCTTAAGTATTGTAAGACTGCTGCTAGGTCCTCTCAAGTCGCCTCTTACCTATGATGAACAAGCTTAACTCTTTCAGTTGATCGTCACCATCCATGCAGTCCTAGCATTCTGGACAAACCTTTAAATCTATTCAGTGGTCTCTATGGCAAGAAATACGAATTGTAAGGTCATCCTTTGAAAAGTTTTTTCTAAAAGTTCTAATGCTGTTCTCAGGTTTAAAGGAAAAAGAAATAGTGTTTTGTCATAGTACCATCTGTTTTCTGTTTGTTTACATCTACTGCACCTATTAGTACTTTACGCTTTCTTCAGAAGTTGTGAGTTACAAAACCTGACTGCTTGTCTTTCCATAACGTCATACATTTGGGTGGAACAAAAAATTAAATGGCACAGAAAAGGAGAGAACTAACTCTATCTTAATCAAACCCAATACATGTTCAGATATCTAAAAGCCTTTATTTCCTCCAAAAAGTGTGCTTTATCTCTACTGTCCCCTAAAATAGTACCTGAGGCATGATGTTGCTGAGATTGTGGATAGGAATAGGTAGAGGAAACCAGATTTGCACCGACTGTAGTCATTGTAGAGAGTATGACAGTATGAAATGAAATAGATAACTACTTAACAATGCCTGTGCCTATCCCTCATTGCATTTTCTCTATTACTTGTTATAGATACATTTATCTAAGCATCAAAGTAAATACTAATTTTTTTCTAAAGGACTATTCAGTGTGAGTTTTCAAAGAGAATTATTTTTATTATCAGTATGAAATGTTTTGAAAATTAAGAACAAAATAAAATATTAATATTCCATATTGCACCCATTTTACGTATTTCAAAGGGGAAAAAATACTTTTCCTAATGGTTGCAAATGAAGACATTGCCAAAGCTTGTACTGAGTTAGTTATATGATTTTAATATCCACAACCCATTTTCACTTTGTTTAATTTTCTTATTCAGGTACTGCTTAGCAGAATGTCTTTTCATTAGATTGGTGAGTAATATAGATATCTTGTCTATCCCATAGTGTAGGTACACTTACCTGCTTCAGTAGACAACTTGTTCAAAAATCTTAAGTGTTTGGCTTATTAATACGCCCCAGGCAACAGAAGTCTTTAACCACATTGGAAGCATTCAGTGACAAATTGTCAGTGCAAAAATATTTTTTGTAGTGAAGTAGATTCTTTAAGTGTATGCCATATATCGAATTACTGCAGTTTCAAAAATTATAAGCAAAACTTTTTATAACTTCCTTGCTTTCACCTGTTGTTTTTGGGTTTGTTAGATTTAAAGCAATTTCCAGATTCAACTCCTGAATTTTCAGCAGATTCAGTGTCTAAAACAAAAATAAGTCGTACATTCCTCAAACGATCTCGGTATTTAATCCAAACCCACTTCAAAGCTCATATAACTTTATTTAAATTATAGGTTACAATTACCAATTAAAAGTATTGGTTTATCAACATTGGTAAAATCTGGAATAAAAAGTGTAGTGCTACCAAAATAAAATACTTTTTACTCAGATACTTGTTTGTAGCAGATTTCAGTTGATGTATGTCTTCTGTCCTCGGAAAACTAATATTTTACTTTGTTTCATATGCATTGAAATATACATATTTTTAAACCTCCAGTTAATTACATTGATGCTTTTCAGTGTGAAGAGTTATGTGTCATAGCTAAAACATTTACAAAGTCAATGCACCTTTCAAAATACTCAGTTCTCTTGCTTTTTTTTTCTTTTTAAAGATTCTTAATGAGACTTGAAAGCCTTAGAGATGATTGAAGTTTGTTTACTCAAGAAGTAACATCTACTACAGTTTAGCTCCTGAAAGTGATATAATTAACAGCTTCCGTTAACTCTGAGGGATTCTAGATATGTCAACATCACAACTGATACTAAATACACTGCTGAACCACTTTTAAAAGGTATTGTTTATGGAAAACAAATCTTTCCAATATAAACAGAAAAAAAACCCCAAAACCTTATCTAGCAAAGGCAGAAATCAAAAATGGTTCACTCATCCTTTCTGTGAAACCTTGTGTGCTAGTTTGAGGCTAATTGGAATATTTTAATGAGAGAAATTAAATTACTGACTGCAAAAAGAAAATAATGATGAAGTCTATACCATCCATTGGTTTTGTGAAACAGATAAAAAGCCAAAATGTCAACAATTTGTCCCACTCTGGTCTGTGACGCTGCTCCTATTCACTTCCTCCCTCACTCCAATCTGATCTCTCCACTAACAAATAGCAACACAAGCTTTACTGTTTGTTTTTGTTTGTCTGTCTGTGAAAGCAGAGGCAGAATGAGGGGGGTAGCTTTGAACCCTTCTGGGCAGTTCTCTTTGTCCAGGAGAAGGTTTGGAATTCTGTATTATTTCTAATTTGTATATAATTGTGAATACTTGTAAATGTATTTTGTGTATGTGCCTGTAAATTTTGCTTTGCTGTAAATATAGTTTCATCTTACTTCTAAATCGTCTGAGCTAGTCTGGTAAATATCAACAGTGGGGTGGAGCATGAAAGTTCCTAACCCACCACACCTTGGTCAGAAGGAATATAGTTTGTGTGGGATAAAAAGATTTTATATGTGAAATCTAGCTTCCCTGATGTCACCAGTGGAATTTCGAATATCTGTCTTATTAAGAGCCAGGAGTACACACCCAAGTTCATTGAGCTTAGACAAGATAGTATGAACTGCAAATTACTTCTCAATATAATATTTTTTTTTCAACTACAGTACATAAACATCTCTATCACAATATAACTGAGGACAAATGATATGAGCTACATAACTTGGTTAGAAAGCACAGAATTTCATCTGTGTTCCTTTGTGTAGTCAAACTAATTGTCTAAACTCTTTCCTTAACAACTGGGAACCTTCAACTCCACTATGAATTTTATCCTAAATATGAATTTTGATCTCAACTCTGTCAAGATATCCTGCGTTGGCAGACAGATGTTTCTTTCCATAATAGTAGAGAGAGAAATAGCTGCCTCCAAAGCTAGATCATCTGACATAGCTAGGATAAATTTTCTTCTGGAGATACTAATTTCTTCCTCGGAAGCAAAGCCACTGACAAATACATAAGCTACCTGGCTAAACTGGTCTCTGGTGTTTAGGTGACTAAACTTATGTGAGCTGGCTCTCATGACTAAACTTATGCTGCTGCATGTATTATCTACAGAAAGAAAATATCCTGATTATTGGAGTATTAATAGAATCATAGAATCATAGAATGGTAAGGTTGGAAGGGACCTCAAGGATCATCTAGTTCCAACCCCCTGCCATATGCAGGGACACCTCCCACTAGTACAAGTTACTCAAGGCCTCATATATAATGCAGAACAGTCCGTTTCTTGGCCAAATGGGTTTTACCTCTCTCATGTACCTAGTATGTAACCATTAAAATATCAGTCTCACTATGAAATTTCTATTTCCATGTCTGTTTTGATACTTGTACTTTTGCTATCAGTGAAAGAGCTTTAGCTCATTAAAAAATAAAGGACTGATTAGAACTGTTAAGAGATCTTTCAAACTTTTCTGGTGGCTTATCCTTTTATTACAAAATCTGTATTAAAAGAAATAGAAAGTAAAATGAATAACGTTCCCATCCTTTCATTAACTTCTTCAAAAGATGAACCCTTTATGACTTAGGAACAAAGTTATCACTATGCTTTTTGGAAAAGAATGTTAAGTACTTCAGCTCTGTCACTTTGTTGTGGCTTGTGGCTGGGTGCCTTTGAGAACCATAAAGTTGAGTGCCTCCGGATGCTAGATACCACCAGGATGTGACCAGAAAGTGCAATATTTTGTTATTTTACTCCCATAAGTCCTGTATCCCTATAAAACTGGCTGCAGAGTCAGCTACTTCTCTCTCTCCATCTCCTTCCTGATGCTGCTCCCTTATCTCAGCAGTAGCGGGGGAGTGAGGCCTGGAGTGACCTTGGCAGAGGCCTGAAGCTGTCAAGCCAAATTTTAGCTGTGTCACTTAGGCTGGATATGAGGGGTGGGTGCGTAGAGAGGGGTGCATTTGAGGCCTGGGGTTTTGGCCTGGTTTGGAGGAAGGTGGTGGGAAAGTTTGACCTAAGGAGTTTGTGGATAGCCATGGCCAAGATGTACTATGGATTTGGTGTGTTTTATATGCTTGAAACTGTTTCATGTAGTTATGAATAGCATTTCCATTTAAACTTCCCAATTCTGTCCAGTTGAGTCTGGAGTATTTTCTTTAACTGCTTTGGGAAGGGTTAAAGAGAGCCTGACTTGCTCCTTAAAACAAGATACTCCTGTGCCACTCAGGCCAGCATCTTCTCTTAAGGAAAGACCCAATCAGCACAGGAGAGGAAACTTTCTGACTGAGGGACTGAATGTTAGAATAATGCTTGCAGATCACAGGACTAAGAGTCAAGGAAGAATGGGGACCATAATGCCTAAAATAGGGATAGAAATAGACACCAAGTCCTGAGAAAGAAAGCTGTAATAACTGAAACAGAAGAAAGGAACAAAGACATACTGATAAATAAAAAGAAAGGAAGAGAAAGAAAGAAAAAAAGAAAATAAATGAGAACTTCAAATATCACTGTATCTTCACAATTTCCATGCGAGTTCCTCACCTAAGACAATCTCTCATTATGGAGTGTATGATGATGAATAGGAAGGTGACTTCATAGTAGGAGTCTGCTACAG
>VWZE01025529.1:875-14159 GCA_013396675.1 Eubucco bourcierii | reverse complement strand
CCAGCTCTCCTGCAGCCCCTTCAGGCACTGAAAGGCTCCTGTAAGACCTCCCTGCAGCCTTCTGCAGGCTGAACAGCTCTTATGCAAACCACACATCTTTGGTGTGTCTGGGATGCTGCTGCTGTTTGAGACCACAGCAGTATGGGGCACACCAGGATTTGGGTCAGGTAACAGTGACCCACAGGAGCTCAGTGAGTCTTCAGTATCCTCTGTGTTGGTGCAGAAGCTCAGGATGTTATCAGCCAAGGTTCAGTTTCTCAGCAGCTGACAGCTGTGAGCTGAGCAAGGCTTCAGCAGCTGCCGTGGTCCAGCTGTGGGCACGTCCTAGTATCCCAATAGCATCACCACGTTTCCAGGCTCTTCAGGTTTGAATGGTTGTTGTGATTTCATTTTCCTAGGCAGACTCAGGCAGTAAGTCATATTTGGAGAGTTGATGTTTCAGTGTGTGTGGGTGTAGGGATCCTTTCCTGCCCAAAAATAGCAGCAGCAGCAGTGAGTTGCAGAAGCTGGGTGTGTGTGTGTGTGCGTTGAAGGCCTCGCAGTTAGGTTCTGCTTCCAACGTGTTGGGAACAATTTTAGTACAAGTATTTAATTGCTTTAGGCCTATTTTTAGAAGCATTAAACCTCACTTTTCAAAACTCTGCAACCAAAGCCAACATCTCTGCCCGTGTGGGAGAGCCTTGGAAGGGAACCCGCAGTAAAACCTGGTGGCGTGTGTTGACCCCCCTGGGAGCAAGGACATGGTCATGGTCCATGGCTGGGGCTTGGGGCACCATGGGGAGCCCTTGGGGTGCATGCTTGGAAACGAGTGCTTTGGATTTCGGTGAAGTGGTTGTTTGGTCGCTGTTCTGATGACTGAACTCCACGGGGGGGCAGGGCCCTTGAAATCCTCTTGCAGCAGATTGCTCAGAGGAAGTCTGCAGGCTGCTGCTGGGGGTAGGTTGGAAACTGAGCTGAGAGCATCCCAGTGAACAGCCTGCAGATGGCCCTGGCCAGGTCCCTAGCCTGAAAGCCAAGAACAGCTCCAGCTTTCTGGGTGTAAATCTGTCACCTGAGGTCAGGCTGAAGCCCACACTTTAGCTTGTGAACTGCAAATCCTGAGCTTCGATTGGTGTGTGTGAGATTGGTACTTTTGGGAGTGAGGAGGGAGGTTTGTGAGGACACAGAGTAATTAGTTGCTGGAAGCAAAACAACTTTCTAATTTTCTGCATGCATCCTGGAAACCTGCATAGGGAGGCATGGCTGGCCTGGGGTTGGGCAGGTAGCAGAGGGGATGTGAGAAGCCCTTGGGAATCAGCAGGCTTTCTCTTTGCAATCAGGTGATGCCAGTCACAGGAGCCCACCTCAGGCTGTTGAGATGCTCAAGTCCATCAGGGACAGGCAGCAGTGTCAGCAACAGCAGGGGGTGGGTGAGACCTCATAGGATCATAGAATGGGAAGGTTGGAAGGGACCTCAAGGATCATCCAGTTCCAACCCCTGCCATAGGCAGGGACACCTCCCACTAGCACAGGGCACTCAAGGCCTCCTCCAACCTGGCCTTGAACACCTCCAGGGAGGGAGCAGCCATAACCTCCCTGGGCAACCTGTGCCAGTGTCTCACCACCCTCACTGCAAACAACTTCCTCCTAACATCCAGTTTCAGTCTCCCTTCTGCCAGTTCAAACCCATTGCCCCTGGTCCTGGCACTACAAGACCTTGTCAATAGTCCCTCCACAGCCTTCCTGCAGCCCCCTTCTGATACTGGAAGGCTACTCTAAGCTCTCCTGGAAACCTTCTCTTGTCCAGGCTGCAGAGCCCCAACTCTCTCAGCCTGTCCTCACAGCAGAGCTGCTGCAGCCCTCTCAGCATCTTCGATCATCACCTGGCAGCTGATGGCCCTGGGGGTGCTGGGTGGGTGCTTGGTGGTGGGCATGAGCTGGTGGCACCAGTGTGGATTGGCATAGCCAGAGAGGAGCTTCAGCAGGGAAGGTGCTAGTGGCTGAACACCAGGGAGACTGCCCTGGGGGTGTTTTGACTCCATCAAGTTTAGGGTGATTTGGGATGCCTGGCTCTGGCTCTCTGCTGGTGGGGAGTACCACTGAGGCACACTGTACAGGAACTCTGAGGGAGGGATAGTTTTATCTTACCTGACTTTAGAGGCCTATAAATTTGGCTGGTTGGTGGTAACAGCAGTTACAGTTAGCATGGCTTCCTGAGTGGGTTTGTGAGGACACTGCCAGAGACAGCTGTGGAGGGGGACCCACTCTGCTGCGAGCTGGGCAGGGATGAAGCCTGCAGATGGATCTAAATTGCATTAGGTGGAGGGAAAATACATCTGGAGCAAGTTTGCAAGACCCAAGTTGTCCCAGACATGGTCTGAGAGCAGCAATTCCCACAGCTGGAAGCATCTCACAGACACTGCAGTGCTGCAGGTGTGAGTCCATGGGAGTATCCTCAGTGGAAACTGAGGTGGGATTGGGAAAGCAGCAAAACCAGCCCAACATGGAGAGAAGTCACTGACCCTTTTCTGAAATCTCACTTTGGGCTGCAGAAATTCTCCTGCAAAGACAGGCTGAAAGAATTGGGGCTGAGAAGAGAAGGCTCCAGGGAGAGCTCAGAGCTGCATTTCAGTATCTGCAGGGGAGCTGCAGGCAGGCTGGGGAGGGACTGTTCAGAAGGGGCTGTGGGGACAGGCTGAGGGCAGTGGTTTGGAACTGGAGCAGGGCAGAGTTAGGTTGGGCATCAGGAGGGAGTTGTGCACAGTGAGGGTGGGGAGAGACTGGCACAGGCTGCCCAGGGAGGTGGCTGAAGCCCCATCCCTGGAGACATTCAGGATCAGCCTTGCAGTGTCCCCGTGCAGCCTGCTCTAGCTGGAGGTGTCCCTGCTGCCTGCAGGGGGTTGGACAAGATGCCCTTGGAGGGTCCCTTCCAACTCAGTACAATCTGAAGCTGTGATTCCTTCTTACACCGTGGTTTAGTTGCTAAACAGTAGCTGTGCTGAGAGTGCTCCATTTGCTTTTGGTCCCTGCTGAGGTGGGTGACAGCAGTGACATGCCGTGGGTGTTCCTTCCCCTGACTGACAAAGCTTTGTGCTTTCCTGGCTTTTCAGAGAGCTCTTTGGCCTCCCTGCTCCAGCACAAAAGCTCCTTGTGGTGGTATTTCATGATGTGATGTTGGAAATGTAGACATTGCAGTGGTCCTGTCCACTTCAAGCAGACATATGTCTGTGTTTTACAAATGAACCTAATTAAATATATATGTAAAAATTGATGATAGCCAGCTCCTGGCACAAGGTATGTAATAAGCATCCATGGAGCCAGGAAGGAATTTTCCATTTGTGTCTTGACTTTTTTCCTCTTAGGATGCTTGAGATTTTTTATTAATCTTCAATGCTTTAATTTTTCTTCTGCTTAGGCATTCCCTTAGGGACCAGTCCTGCAGGGATTCAGGCTTGTGGTTTAAATTTGCCCACAAGTGGCTTGGAGTGAAGGCAGCAAAATGGGACCTAACTGCAGTGCCTCAGCCTGGCCCTTGGACTCTGCAGACAGAAGGGTTTGATTTTGTTCACAGAGCAGCCTCATGAGCAGAAGAGCATTCTGCAGGAAAAATGGCTTTAGAATATTTACATTTTTCAAACCTCTTCCTTCCTCCCACCCAAAAATAGCAAAAAAAAAAAAAGAAAATTCTCTGTCTGCTCTGGATTGATTTAATTTTCAAGTGTTTGGCCACTGTTGTTTCCAGAACACACCAGGGGCCCACCTTAACCCTTGGTGGCAGGAGAGCCCTTCAGAACAGTCCATGGGATGGGTTCCATTAACAGAGTTCAGTTAGGGAGGGTCTGGTACCTCCAGGAACACAATCTGAGTTTCCTTTCTGCCCAGGCATTGTTTTTTCTTTTTTTCCCCCTAGTACTTGAAGTTTGATCATGTTATGAGAGTTTGGCATAGAGAGAGTTCATAGAATCACAGAATGGGTTGGGTTGGAAAGGACCTTAAAAGTCATCCAGTGCCAACCTCCTGCCATCACCAGGGACACCTCCCATCAGCACAGATGGCTCAAGGCCTCATCCAGCCTGGTCCTCAACACCTCTAGGCAGAGGGCAGCTACAGCCTCCCTGGGCACCCTATGCCAGTCTCTCCCCACCCTCACTCTCCACAATCTCTTCCTCCTCTCCACTCTCACTCTCCCCTCTCCCAGCTCAAAGCCATTGTCCCTCAGCCTGGCACTGCCAGCCCTTGCCCAGAGTCCCTCCCCAGCTCTCCTGCAGCCCCTTCAAACACTGGAAGTTGCTCTGAGCTCTCCCTGCAGCCTTCTCTTCTCCAGGCTGCACAGCCCCAACTCTGCCAGCCTGTCCCCACAGCAGAGCTTCTCCAGCCTCTGAGCATCTTGGTGGCCTCCTCTGGCCCCTCTCCAGCAGCTCCAGGTCCTCCTTGTGCTGGTTCCCCAGAACTGGAGGCAGTGCTGCAGGTGAGGGCTGAGCAGAGCAGAGCAGAGGGGCAGAATCCCCTCCCTGTGCTGCTGCTCTCCCTGCTCTGCCTGCAACCAGCACACAGCTGCCTCTGGGCTGCCACTGACCAGTGCTGGCTGCTGGGCACTTTGGCACCAACTGGCACCCCCAAGGCCTCCTCCTGCAGGCTGCTCTCAGCCACTCCTCACCCAGCCTGGATTTGTGCTCGGGACTGCCCAAGCAGGTAATCATTTGATGTGTTTTACATATCAGTAGCTGACCCCATTTGATTCACAAGAAGCCTTTTTCCCCCACAGACATCTCCACTGTTCCATCTCAGGAGGTGTTTTTTCTTAGCAAAACCCACCCTGTAACTCACATTCCCAGCTCAGCTATTTTAATGATCCCACAAACCCAAGTAGGCAGCAGGAATTTTTTCAAAAGCAAACTGCAGAAACATTTTTTTTCCTGACAGCAGAACTTTTATGGAACTTTTTTTTTTTTTTTTCCCAATTATTTTTGCTGCATTTTTCTGAGGAGGCTTCATAGTGAGCTGTAAACTCAAAGACTTTGGGCTTGCTTGTTCTACCTGGAGATGGTTTGGTGGCTTCAGAGGGGACTCAAAGAGGACTTGAAGAGCACCCTCCAGTGAAGCTGAGCACCCAGTGAGCTTGCTGGCTCTGGTCAGAATATCTGTGTCAGACATTAGGTCACACATAACCATTGTGTCCTTCTTGAGTGCCTCTACACATCCACCCTCCAGTGTTTCCCTTCTCCTTCCAGGGTTGCAGGGTCTCAACCTGGCTCTCTGTTCAAAGGCAGAGGAATATTTGCTCCAAATCTGCCTCTTTTCTGTCTCAGGATGAGGTCATTGGATTCTGCTACCCTCCCTAGATGGTTTTGTGCCCTCTCCCTTACTGGGAGTGACTTTTTATGTGAGTTGATGAAGAGAGAGAATCACAGAATGGTTTGGATTGGAAGGGACCTCCAAAATTCTCCTATGCTTACCCCCCCTGCACTCAGCAGGGACATCTTCCACTAGAGCAGGTTGCTCACAGCCTTGTTGAGCCTCACCTTAAATATCTCCAGGGATCTCAGCTACCTCTCTTGGCAACCTGTTGCAGTGTTGCAGCAGCCTCCTGGTGCAGAACTTGTTCCTCACATCCAATCTCACTCTGATCTGCTGTCATTTCAAACCATTGCCCCTGGGCCTGTCTCTGCAGGCCTTTGCAAACAGTCCCTCTGCAGCCTGCTTGTGGCTCCTTCAGGTACTGAAAGGATGCTTTAAGGTGTCCCTGCAGCCTTCTCCAGGCTGAACACCCCCAGCTCCCTCAGCCTCTCCTTGTAGCAGAGGTGCTCCACTCCCCAGTCATTTTCATGGCCTCCTCTGGACTGGCTCCATCAAGTCCATGTCCTTCCCATGTTGAAGGCTCCCAACCTGCTTCTTTGATTCCCAGTTCTCCATCACCAGGTGCTGAGTGGTGACCCAACTATAAAGAAGAAAACAGGATTGCAAACTCTTGTGGCTTTCCTTGTCAGCTGCAGCTCTGTCAGCAAGCTCAGGAAACAGTCTTAGAGCCATGTCCTGTAGAACTCCATCTACAGGGCAGACGATTCAGCTTTATTCCCCTCTCTGGCAGCGTCCACCTCTGCTTCCCAGTGCTGTGCCCACCCTTTGGAGGCCCCACAGCTGCCCAGGAGGTGCTGCAGCCCCTCTCTCTGTGGATTTTCAGTAGGCTGCCATTACCATGCCGAGGCAATGATTTGGATAATTGCAGCATCTGCAATTTATTTAGGCAAATAGAAGCGTGAAAAATATTTGCTTTGCCTGGCTCCTGGCGTTTATTTCTGGGCTTAGCTTTGTGCTTTGAGAAGTGAGGAGCAGCAGTCCTGCACAGCACTTTTCTGCCTGCCCAGCCTTGGGGTGCTGCTGCTCAGGGCTCTTAGAGTCACAGAATGGCAGGGGTTGGAAAGGACCTCCAGAGAGAGAATCATGGAACGGTTTAGGTTGGAAGGGACCTCAAAGCTCAGCCAGTTCCAAGCCCCCTGCCATAGGCAGGGACACCTCCCACTAGAACAGGTTGCTAAAGACTTCACCCAACCTGGCCTTGAACACCTCCAGGGAGGTTGTGGAGCACAGATTCAACCTCCCTGGACAACCTGTGCCAGTGTAACACCTCCCTGAGCAACCTGTGCCAGTCTCACCAACCTCACTGCAAACAACTTCCTCCTAACATCCAGTCTAACTCTTCCCTCTGCCAGTTTAAACCCATTCCCCTTGTCCTGCCATTCCCNGTGGCCTCCTCTGCACTGCCTCCAACACTTCCATGGCCTTCCTGTGCTGGGGGCTCCAGAGCTGCACCCAGGACTGCAGGTGGGGGGTGAGGAGAGCAGAGCCAAGGGGCACAATCCCCTCCCTTGCCCTGCTGCCCACACTGCTCTTGCTGCAGCCCAGCACACAGTTGCTGTCTGGGCTGCACTCACACTGCAGCCTCAGCTTGAGCTTTTCCTCACCCCAGATCAACTAAGGTTAGAAAAGACCTCTAAGGCCATCAGATCCAACCCTCTACCCCACACTACCATGACCACTAAACCATTTCAGTCTGAAGCTTCTCATAGAAGTAAAGGACAAAGATGATTGCGCTGCTTTGGCTAACATAGACTCATAAACTCATGGGATGGTTTGTGTTGAAAGGACCTTGAAGAACATCCAGTCCCAACCCCCTGCCATGGACAGGGACTCCTTCCACCAGCACAGCTTGCTCAAGGCCTCATCCAGTCTGGTCTTTAGTATCTCCAGTCTGGGGACATCCACAGCCTCCCTGGGCTCCCTCTCAACAACTTCTTCCTCCTCTCCACTCTCACTCTCCCCTGTCCCAGCTCAAAGCCATTGTTCCTCATCCTGGCACTGCCAGCCCTTGTCCCAAGTCCCTCCCCAGGTCTCCTGCAGCCCCTCCAAGCACTGGAAGCTGCTCTGAGGTCTGCCCTCCCTAGGCAGAACAGCCCCAACTCTCCCAACTCTCCAGGGGAGCTTCTCCAGCCCTCTGATCATCCTGGTGTCCTCCTCTGGAGCCTCTCCAGCAGGTCCATGCCACTCATGCTGGGGACACCATCACACTGTTTTCTTTCTGATTCTTAGGCACTGAGGCTGCTGGCAGTGAGTTTGTGGTGTTTGGGTAATTTGCTTAATGTATTTTCAGCATTTAGTTTGGTGCTGTCTGCCTCTGTAGATTTTTATTCTTTCTCTATTAATTTTACTGGGCAAATCTGCATCTTGTTCTGTGAGCCTGCAGCTGGAGGCAGATCCTCAGCTCAGTGCTGATGAAGAAGGAGTCCTGGAAGGGAACTGCTGAGCCCTGTCTGAAGTGAGCACTGCTGCAAAGGAGCTGAATTTTCATCCTGTGGTTTTCTCTTTCTTCAGTGCTTGATTTATAGCAGGATCTGGCAGACTTCTGCTGCTTCTGTGTTTGATTTGTATTTTTATTTTTAAATTAGGTTTTATTCCTTCAGTGACTTGTTTCTCAAAGGCTTTTTCTAGGTTGGCTTTTTCTGGCTTTAAGTAGAGCTTCCTTGAGTTTACCTTCTCCTAATTTTGATTTCTTTCTGAGGGTGTCTTTTAGTTTCTGTTGGCCTCTTTCTGTCTGCTGTTAAAATCATAGAATCATAGAATGGGAAGGTTGGAAGGGAGCTCAAAGATCATCTAGTTCCAATCCCCTGCCATAGGCAGGGACACCTCCCACTGGTACAGGTCACTCAAGGCCTCATCCAACCTGGCCTTGAACACCTGCACACTCCCTTGGTAACCTGTGCCAGTGTCTCACCACCCTCACTGCAAACAACTTCCTCCTAACATCCACTTTCAATCCCCCCTCTGACACTCCAAACCCATTCCCCTTGTCCTGCCATTCCCAGCCCTCCTCAATAGTCCCTCCCCAGCCTTCCTGCAGCCCCCTTCAGACCCTGCAAGGCCACTCCAAGCTCTCCTGGAAGCCTTCTCCTCTCCAGGCTGCACAGCCCCAACTCTCTCAGCCTGTCCTCACAGCAGAGCTGCTGCAGCCCTCTCAGCATCTTGGTGGCCTCCTCTGGACTGGCTCCAACACTTCCATGTCCTTCCTGTGCTGGGGGCTCCAGAACTGCACCCAGGACTCCAGCAAGCCCCCTTGAGTTGGTGAGAATCATCTTCTCCACGTTCTCCACCTCACCTGTAAGCCTTCTGGGCTTTAGTTAATGGATCAAGCCCTTATAGCTGCTTAATCTTCACAGGTTTCCCCATGTAAGTCCTCCTGAGCTGTTCACCTGTTGGATCTCCTCGGGTGGGTTTTGTGTTGTGGAGACTTGGTTCTGGCTTCCTGGAGAGCTCTGCAGGGGGAGTTGGTGGTTGTCTCCTGAGACACATCAGTGAGACCTCAGGGGACAGGAGCAGCAGGGTTGAGTTGAGGGTTGAGGAGCTCCATAGACAATAGAAGCATAGAATTGCCACCCAACCCCACCATGGCCACTGAACCCTGTACCCAGGGGCCATGGCCACAGGTTTCTTGAACACCTCCAGGGGTGGGGACTCCACCACCTCCCTGGGCAGCCTGTGCCAATCCCTGACCACTCTTGCAGCAAAGACATTTTTCCTCTTCTCCAACCTAACCCTCCCCTGGCACAGTTTCAGACCATTTCCTCTCCTTCTCTCACCTGCATCCCAAGCAATGCCTGGTTCCTCCTGCCTGTGCAGAGGGTCTGCAGAGCAGTAGTCATGGCCATCTGCATTCCCTGGTGTGCTTTGGCTGAGGACATGGTGTGAGGAGAGATCCTGTGTGGGCCCTAGGGCAGCATTTCTTCATCAGGCCTCTCTGTGCATTCACAAGTCTTTGTGGGCTTCTTTCCAGTGAGGGTGGGGAGACACTGGCACAGGTTGCCCAGGGAGGTTGTGGATGGTCCCTCCCTGGAGGTGTTCCAAGGCCATCCTGGGGGAGGCCTTGAGCAGTCTGGGCTGGTGGGAGGTGTCCCTGCCCATGGGGTTGGAGCTGGATGAGCTTTGAGGTGTCCCTGCCCATGGGGTTGGAGCTGGATGAGCTTTGAGGTGTCCCAGCCCATGGGGTTGGAGCTGGATGAGCTTTGAGGTGTCCCTGCCCATGGGGTTGGAGCTGGATGAGCTTTGAGGTGTCCCAGCCCATGGGGTTGGAACTGGATGAGCTTTGAGGTGTCCCTGCCCATGGGGTTGGAGCTGGATGAGCTTTGAGGTGTCCCAGCCCATGGGGTTGGAACTGGATGAGCTTTGAGGTGTCCCTGCCCATGGGGTTGGAGCTGGATGAGCTTTGAGGTCCCTTCCAACCCAAACCATTCTGTGATTGAGTTCTATGATTCTCACCCATTCTGTGGTTCTCTCTCTGCCTAGCTGAATTCTCCTGTTGCTCTGATTGGATTTTCAGCCCTGGCAGAGACCTCTCTGGTATTTCTTGGCATTTTGCAGACCCTGTGACCATCCTTTTCCACTCTGGTGCTGTAGCTGTACTCTGCAATCCTTGGATGGGCTTCCAGGTCATAAATGTTCCCTGCTAGCTACTGGCATAATAATGAAGGTTAATGAATTGGGCTGCACTTCCCTTCTCTGTCAGCACAGCTCCATGACTCCTCCATAATTTGGACGTGGTCTGTAGTGCTCTGAGCCTTTTGTTTCCTCCCCAGGTTTGTATCCCCTTTTTCCAGGGCTGTAGAACATTTATGAGCTGATGGTGGAAAATGCTTCACATCAGCTGAGTGTTCTCCTAGCCTTGTCTGATGTTCTCAGCCTTTAGTTCAAATAGAGTTTTATATGCATCTGGTTTCACTTTGGCCTTGGTGCCCTCTGGCTTCCTTGTAGGGGCTGCATGCCCTGCAGCCTCAGGACTCCTTCAGGTCACACCTTGCAAACTCCTCAGCATGCCTGGCCCTGCAGATGGTCCTGGTGGGATCATTGTCCTGTGTCACAGAGTCACAGAATGGCTCAGGTTAGGAGGAGCCTCAGAGCTCATGTACTGTGACCTCCTGCCTTGGGCAGGGGCACCTCTCAGCTAGACTGAGCTGCTCAAGGCCTCATCCAACCTGGCCTTGAACACCTCCAGGCAGGAAGCAGCCACAGCCTCCCTGGGCAGCCTGTGCCAGAGTCCCACCACCCCCATGCTGAGCAACTTCTTCCTCAGCTCCACTCTCACCCTGCTCTGCCTCAGCTCCAAACCATTCCCCCTTGGCCTGGCTCAGACCCCCTCAGCAAAAGTCTCTCTGCAGCCTCCCTGCAGGATCCCTTCAGGCCCTGGCAGGCAGCTCTGAGCTCCCCCTGGAGCCTTCTCCTCTACAGGCTGCACCCCCCCAGCTCCCTCAGCCTGAGCTCACAGCAGAGCTGCTGCAGCCCTGGCAGCATCTTTGTGGCCTCCTCTGGCCTCACTCCACAGCTCTGTGTCCTCCTTCTGCTGGGGACAGCAGCACTGGAGGCAGGATTGGAGATGCTTTTAGCCAAGGATGGTTGCTGCCATGGTCTGGGTATAAGGGGTTCTAGAATGAGGATGCAGCTTGTGCTAGTTGAGGGCACAAGGCCAAGTGCTGGCTGCTGTGCTTGGTCACAGCAATGCCATGAGTCTTGCAGACAGAGGGGCTGGAAATTGCCTGGTGGGAATAAGCCTGGAGGTGTTGATCAACAGGGCCTGAAGAAGAGCCAAAATCTGGAGTCCTATGTGCAGTTGTGGAGCCCTCAGCACAGGAAGGAGATGGAAGAGTTGGAGCCAGTGCAGAGGAGGCCACCAAGATGCTGAGAGGGCTGCAGCAGCTCTGCTGTGAGGACAGGCTGAGAGAGTTGGGGCTCTGCAGCCTGGAGAGGAGAAGGCTTCCAGGAGAGCTTGGAGTGGCCTTGCAGGGTCTGAAGGGGGCTGCAGGAAGGCTGGGGAGGGACTATTGACAAGGGCTGGGAATGGCAGGACAAGGGGAATGGGTTTGGAGTGTCAGAGGGGGGATTGAAAGTGAATGTTAGGAGGAAGTTGTTTGCAGTGAGGGTGGTGAGACACTGGCACAGGTTGCCCAGGGAGGTTGTGGAGCACAGAATCACAGCCTCCCTGGAGGTGTTCAAGGCCAGGCTGGATGAGGCCTTGAGTGCCCTGTGCTAGTGGGAGGTGTCCCTGCCTATGGCAGGGGGTTGGAACTGGCTGATCCTTGAGGTCCCTTCCAACCTTCCCGTTCTATGATTCTGTGATCTGGAGGACAGAGCTGGGGAGGAGCAGCTGGGGGAGCTGGGGGTGTGCAGTGTGGAGCAGAGGAGACTGAGGGCAGAACTCATTGCTCTCTGCAGCTCCCTGAGAGGAGGCTGCAGCCAGGTGGGGGTGGAGCTCTGCTCCCCCATAGATAGATAGTGATAGAATGAGAGGAAATGGCCTCAGGTTGCACCAGGGGAGGTTTAGGTCGGACATGAGGAACAATTTCTTCCCCTTGAGGGTTGTGAAGGCCTGGCCCAGGCTGCCCAGGGCAGTGGTGGAGTCCCCATCCCCAGAGGGGTTGCTGGCTGTGTAGATGTGGTGCTGAGGGCCATGGTTCAGTGGTGACTTGGCAGTGCTGATTTGGTGGTTGGACTCAAAGACCTTTAAGATGTCTTCCAACCAAAAGGGTTCTGTGATGCTGTGCCCCTGAGCTCTCCTCTCCTGCTGCCACCCTCCCCCAGGAGCAGGCTGAGCTGCTGCAGGAGCAGGGCAGTGCTGCACTGCTGAGAATTAAAGAGGGAAAGAAGGGAAAAAGGAGAAGAGGAATAATGAAGGGAAGAGCTGACAGTTATCCTCCAGTCAGGAGTTATCAACTGCAGCAAATTGATAAAGGAACTTAAAAACACAGGGGGAAAAATCTGAGCCTGTCAGTGCATGGAACAGGCAGAAAGTGTTTGTGTTGGGAACAAAAGAAATTCTAATAATGGTTTGTGTAGACTCCTCTCGACTGAGCAGAGGTAAAATGCATAATAAAGCAGCAAAAGTAGACATGTTTAATAAATATTTCTGCTCCCTGCTTGTGAGGGATGAGACACTTGCAGCCCATCTGCAGCAGAGCTCCCAGGTCCAGCCTTAACCAGGCAGGTATGGAGCAGAGGCTGGGAGCTGGGAGTGCTTCCTTCATGTAGGGCAACCCTCTGAACCAATCCAGCCTGGGGATGCTGAGACTGAGAGCAGCCCAGCAGGAAAGAACTTGGGAGTGCTGGTGGGTTAGAAGCTGGACAGGAACCAGCAGTGGGCACTGGCAGCCCAGAAGGCCAAGGGCAGCCTGGGCTGCATCCAAAGCAGTGTGGGCAGAGATGGAGAGAGGGGATCCTGCTGCTCTCCTCTGCCTTGGGGAGACCTCACCTGCAGGGCTGGGGCCAGATATGGAGTCCCCCACACAAGAGAGACCTGAAGCTGATCAGAGAGCTGGAGAAGCTTCCCTGTGAGGACAGTCTGGAAGAATGGAGGTTGTTCAGCTCAGGAGGCTTCAGGAGACCTTAGAGCTGCATTTCACTATCTGAAGGGGGCTACAGGCAGGCTGGGGAGGGACTGTTCAGAAAGACCTCTGGGGGTAGGACAAGAGCAATGGTTTGGAACTTGGAACTGGAGCAAGGCAGAGCTAGGTTGGACTTCACGATGTTGGTTTACTCTCTCATGCAGGAGCTGCTAATGAATAAGGTGCTTGGGGAATGCATGGGACATGGGTTTGCTCTGCTCTCCTCAGAGCCCACCTGCAGTCCTGGGTGCAGTTGTGGAGCCCCCAGCACAGGAAGGACATGGCAGTGGTGGAGGCAGTGCAGAGGAGGCCACCAAGATGCTGAGAGGGCTGCAGCAGCTCTGCTGTGAGGACAGGCTGAGAGAGTTGGGGCTCTGCAGTCTGG
>VWZE01025518.1:948-14693 GCA_013396675.1 Eubucco bourcierii | reverse complement strand
TTTTTTCCCTTCTTGAAGATGGGTGTTATGTTTGCTCTTCTCCAGTCAGCAGGAACTTCACCACTCTGCCATCACCTTTCAGATATGATGCGCAGTGGTTTGGTAACTTCATCTGCCAGCTCCCTCAGGACCCATGGGTGGATCTCATCAGGCCCCATGGACTTGTGCACATTCAGGTTTCTTAGGAGCTCACAAACAGGATCTTCTACTATAGTAGGCAGATCTGCCTGCTCCCAGTCCTCACTTTTACCCTCTGCAACTTGGACATTGTGGTTGGAGCCCTTGCTGTTGAAGACTAAGGCAAAGAAGTCATTGAGCAAGCTGAAGTATAGGAAGTTCCATGTAAACATAAGAAGGAATTTTTACCTGTGAGGGTGACAGAATACTGGAACAGCCTGCCCAGGGAAGTTGTGGAGTCTCCCTCCCTGGAGATATTCAAAACCTGCCTGGATGCATTCCTGTGTGATCTGGTGTATATGATCTTGCTCTGGCAGAGGGGTTGGACTGGATGATCTTTTGAGGTCCCTTCCAGACCCTAACACTCTGTGATTCTGTGAAACATAGAAGATAAGGAGCCTGCTCTGTGGTCACCAAGTGCCAAGGGTACAAGCTTAGACACCTAACGGCACAGGGTGGTGGTCAGCAGGCGGTGAATCTGGGCCTGGATCTCACAGCAGCATCTTCCATGAGCCAAATCCACACCTTCCAACAATGTACATATTCCTTCAAAACCAAAAAGACTAACATCATTGCCTTCTGCTTCCCGGAAATGAGTAACAGACACCTTCTGAACTGACTTACAGCAGTGAGTCAAGGTTTGGTGCTTAAGCCTGATTTGCCCTAGGGGGAAAATTACACCCTGAAGCAACCAGAAGGCTCTGAGGACTAGGAAGGTTTGGTGCAGAACAGAGGGGCAGGATAGTCAGCAGAGACTTTTGGGGTTTGTGGTTAAAATAAAATGAATGGAAGTCAGCCACCAGTTTTAATATACAGAGCTTCTGAGAAACTGCCAACATTAACGTATCTTTTCTTTTACTGTCCTTGAACTTTCCCTTCTTTTGTTTTTCTGTATTTCCACAGAGGGGAAAATAAACAATACCTGGGCTTCAGCAGTCAGCAGCTGAATACGGTGAGGCCTGCCTCTAATCAGATGTTTCTAACCAGATGGGAGCCCTGTGCAAGAACAGCTTGCTTAGCCAAAGCAGGCTTTCCTCTCTGAAAGGCTTTGTTGACTTTTTGCCAATTTCATTTTAAACAGAAGTTTGAAAGTCAAAACCATTTCCCACATTTAAATCAATCATTAAAAATACCTTTTACAAATCTGTGGTCCCGTTACAAGCGACTGCTTTTCAATGCCATACTAGGATATATACACACACAGATGACATGGTTATTTTGTCTTGACAGTTCTCTGTGGCTTTAGGAGATCCAGTGTCCCCAACTAAAAATGAGCTTTTCTGTGCATGGCAGTGGTCTGTTTCCTGATGGAATGCAGAGTCTCTATCACCCACCAAATGTCAAGCTTACTAATACAGTGGGCTTAATACCGTCCCGGTCCTCTACCCAGACAGAGACCTCTGAGAAATTTATAGGAATTCTTTACTTCTACTGTGCATCTGGCACTCTTCTGTGTTTACCTGCAATAGGCCAAGCAGTTCAAAGGTGGTAGGCAAGTAGAGAGATACACACACTCAACTTCACACACAAACAGACTGCATGATAATATAGTCCTGGTCTCCCATAGAAACCAGACAGAAGCAGATAATCATCTCCTTATTGTATATCTCCAAGATTAAAATTATACCCTGCAGGAGAGATCACTCCTTGTGTGGGTAGATTTCCCTGTTTGTGGAGCATTCATACACTAAAATCATGAAGAGTACCATGTGAGCTCTAGATTCAAGGCAGAGACGAAGCTTCCTCTGAATCAAACAGCTTGTTTGCACACAGATCACTCCAGAAGATTTATTTTGGCTTTCCTTTGAAGAAGTTAAGTAAAATCTCATAGGAAAAATTACTGAGAATTGTCTCTTATCTACCTGGTCTACAGCTGGTACTGCACAGTATAGCTAAGAGCTTGTCTGCAGTCCAAGCCCTCCCCCAAAGATACCTCTCTGCTCCAATTAGCATGGGACATCTGTGATGCCAGAAAGGAGAAAAAAAACTAGACCAAAACTACTAGGTAAAGACATATATCATGGAAGAAGGTCCTCCCCTCTTTTCATGCATTTTGATGTTCCTGCTTTTCTCCTGGCTTTGAAGTGGGGTTTTTCAGTGATGTGCTTCATAATGCGCCCAAATGTATACAAGAGGAAGAGGCTAAGAAAGGAAAAAGAGAAAATAACAAAGGATTTCAAAGCTGCAAGTCCTCTCAAAGGACCCTGAAAGGCTCCTACTGCTGTGCTTATACAAATGTAATACTACCAGACATGGTGATAGGGACATAGAATTCAGCAGGAATCAATGAGTCAGAAAGTGGCCTGGGGGGTAAGGGAATGTGGGAATCATACTAGGAGATAAAGTTTTTTCTGAACAAGAGCAGAAACTCCTTCCAAAACACTGAGAGGGTGCAAAGCAACTGATCAGCACACCAAGGGTGGAGAAAAAACAATTCAAGAGATCAGGTGAAGGATCTCTGGCTCTAAGCTTACATGGCACCTCAGGGAAGGCTGTGGCATGGTACCTATGTGGAACAAAGGGAGGGACAGGCAGGCATCACTGGAGTACAGGAATTTACTTCTGCCTCTTCATCTGCCTCCACCATGTGTGTTTAGTGCACCCTGCCTGATGAAATCTCCACTGATGTAGGCTTCAATGAGAGAGGAAGAGGAAGGAGGAGGAAAGATCTACATAGATTTGCTCAAAACTTAGTTGAAATGGAAGAGCAAGTGCAATAGGTGGGCAGCGTGAAGACAGGACACCCTCAGAGAGGAAGGTTTGGGCACAATACAAGTATCTTGGTCAAGATAGGACAGCTTAGAGAGAGAGTTTGGAGAGAGATTAAAGGAGAGAGGGAGAAGAAGAGAGGATCACACAAAGCAACAGAGCCCAGAGGGTCCACAGGACAGTGCACAGGTTGTGTCCCTGATCCCTTGAAGTGGTTCTTTCTTCCAGTGACCAGAGACCAGCTCAGGATCTTTGAGGGTTGAGCTCTATTCTCACACGTTTAGGGCATAGGTGACCATGAAGCTCCACTACCTTGACTGAGAAGTAGATTTTCATTAAATCTGCTCATTTACTTTCTTCCCAGATACTGATGGAGCTGCAAACAATTCCTCCTCAAAAATGAAAGGAAGAAACCATGAAGAGATCAAGCCCTGAATAATGATAAACAAATGAATGACAGCATCACCTCTTTGATAAAATGCTGGGAATACATTATAAGAGTTCCTCAGAGAAACGTGGCTGGCTGCTAGCCTGGAGCATGAGCTTCCAGATCCCACATACCCCCAGATTCTCAGCTTGCTGCTTATGCAGTTTTGCATGCCCTCACTGCCTCCATGGAGTAAAACTGGAGTGAAGGGGCTCTGCCGGGACCAAGTGGAAAGGGAAGGAGAGGAAAAGATACTGAAGAGGAAGAATGTCTCAACAAAAGAGAGAACGACAAAATCTGGAAAACAAATCAATCTCAGAGATCCCGAAACACACAACGGGTGCATAAAAGGGCTGAGTGGAGAAGAGGTCATGGGAAGGGAAAACAACAAGCAATTTAACCAAAATAATTGAATAGCAAATGTGTACAGACTGTCTCCATCAATGCATGACAGTGTACACCTTCTCCCTGCCTGCCCAAGGGCAGGGTGGTGCTGCTCTCTCTCTAATTTAAAGGCACACAAACTCTCTTGCCCAGACCAGAAAAAAGGGTCTCAGGCGTGGGAAAGCTGCGAGTCGCCACTCCTCACTTCAAGGCACCTGGCATGCACACTGCAGGAGAAACACAAGTGCCCTATAGCACAAACAGGGAGATCCACCCCTCTGAAAACCAGCTTTCATCTCCTTAGACCAAGGGCAGTCCCTGAGACTTTCCACCCTGTGTTATTTTGGGTTTTATTTATTTAAATCCAGTTGCTTTCACTGAAAGTAGGGTACAAGGTTTAAAAGCCATTGAAATTCATTTAATTAAGCAGAACTCCATCAGTCAAGGTCTTCCTTGCTTTGTCACTTTCTATCCTGTGGATTTTCCTCCCAGTAAAGCCAGCATCAAAAGGAAGGAATGTGGGAGACCACTTCACCCAGGCGAGAGCCTCGTATATGAAGCAACTGGGAATTGAACAGTTGTTTGCAGGATGATTTAGCTTACGGATTTCAGCAGAGCTGGTACAAAAGCCACCTTCTTATAGCCAGGTATCCTCCAGATGTGCTGGAAGTAACATTGCTGGTCTTAGAGGTCAGGAAGCAGCTGAGCCAGGGTCTGGTGGATTGTGGTTTCCCTGTGGAGCGGGTGCTAGTGCTTTCATTCAGGTGACTTGGTGGAGGTTTACCAGCGTGACTTCTCATCTCTTGTTGGCTTTTCTCCTCCTGAAGGGCCAATACAATTATAAACATTTCCTGAGTGAGCATAAGGTAAAAGAGAGAAAAAGACTCACACAAACCATAATTTGTCTGGAGACTGCAGGGAAAAAATGCAGGAAGAAAGAGAAAGCAAAGTTGAAGTGCAATAGAAATTCTACCTTTCTGTGCTGGGTGGAGTTCAGAGGTTGTGAGTGAGCCCAGAAGGTTTAAATGAAAATGTAATTGTTTCAGGGACTGAGCTGATGCCAGCCAAGATGCAAAATTCAACTATTACAACTTGTCCCAATGACACATACCTGAGAGTTGAGTGCTACCTAGATATTAGCTATTCAAGTTATTTACCCATGCTCTGTGAGTCTTCTGGGCATAACAGGGTACAATTGCAATAACAGCCTGACAGGTGGAATGATACGTTTGGGTGATCGACGCCTGAGCGTGCTTGGTTGGGTCAGACAATGGAAACCAGCCTGCCTCTATCTCAGACTGCATCTGCTTTAGTTCAAATAGCTCAGGTTGAGCCTTAGTTTCTTCATCTGGCAGGAAATGCCCTCCTGGGACCATTTTTTAGTGATAGGATCCAGAAACCCAAGCATCTAGGGATTCCCCAAAAGGGTATTCAGAAAGGTATTACTGTACTGTCGAGTACAACATAGAACAGAACTCCCAGGACAAGCCAAGCACGTCTGGCAGGGAAATTGTCTCCCAGTAAGAAAACTAGAGAAAGAAAATTGTTATTTACAAGACAACATCAGTGTTTCTCCCTGGGATGGTGTTTGAGGTTGCCCCTCCCAATATAAACCAATGAACTTTCAGTTAGTATGTAAATGCAGTGTTACTCCAGCTGGTTTCAACCAGCTCTGTCACAACTCTAAACAAACAAAGAAGAGTAACTGAGAGCTCAAAAGCTACTTTATCCATGTGGGTTTTATTACTCCCATGTTGCAGCATTCCTAAAGATGCTAGGGAGGTGTAAGTGGCTCTTGTTGGAGACAGGCTGCAGGGGCAAGAAAATCTTTTGTCTCTTCCCTGTGCCATTCTTAAGCCTCTATGGCAACAGATATCCTACTGTAAAGGAAATAAAACATGGAGATTTGTCAGGCTTCTCTGCCTCTGCCCAAGTCACAGTTTCCTTGGGAGGAATTCAGGTCCAGTTGAGGGATGTCTGATTATGGCATCGACTGGACCATCTCTCCTATGAAGACAACCTGAGAGAGTTGGGGCTGTTCAGCTTGGAGAAGACAATGCTCCAGGAACACCTTATAGCTGCCTTCCAGTACACAAAGGGGACCTACAAGTAAACTGAGGAGGGACTATTTACAAGGGTCTGTGGCAACAGGACAAGGGCCAGAGAAGAGTAGGTTTAGACTGAACAGGAAGACGTTCTTTACTATGAGGGTGGTGGAACACTGTTAACAGGTTGCCCAGGGAGGTGGTGGAGGCCCCATCCCTGGAGATATTCAAGGTCAGGCTTGATGGGGCTCTGAGCAACCTGATATAACTGGAGATGCCGCTGCTTACTGCAAGGCAATTGGACTAGATGACCTCTAGAGGTCCATTCCAACGCACTGCATTCTGTGATTCTACAATCTCCAAATCCTGACCCCTTTACGCACACAGAGGCCACTCAAAAGCACCAGAAAGAGTTTGGAGTTATGACAGAAGGCCTTCAGAAGATCTCAGTCCCTCTGGAGTGGTAGCTAGAGCCAAGCAAGATTCCACAGAATATCTTAAGTGGCTCCAGACCCCTACACTTGGGCAGTCGATGAAAAGAAATTCAGTTCTCCTTTGCAGATGGACTCTGTGAGCTGTCACTTGTCAGTATGAGGAGAGTAACAAGCTCCCAGACTTGGCTCAGCTGTTTCTTGCTCCTCGTGTACACTATGCTTGTCTCACAGGCTGCAGGGCTCAGATATGAACAGCTTCTGCACCTGTCCCCTGTGCTGAGTCTTACAACACTCCTGCACTTTGTTCCTCCACCTTCTAGCCCTTGGAGGTAGCACAGAGGTCTTCTCACTGTTTCACTTTTGTGTCTGGAGGTTGACCACTGACTTCATGTCATGTCTGAAGTGACAAGTATCACCACAGTATCAGGAACATTCATCACTGTGGTGTGTTTTCCAAACTCAGTTGTTCATGCAGGCAGGTGTAGGGCTTGGTCACGGTGTCTGACGTCTGCAGGCACGGGTGAGAGGTTTCACAACATGTCACTGTGTGTGCCTGTTGTTCAGTGATATAGGAGACTCTGTTATCTTGCATTTCCAGCGGGGACAGTGATGAATGTAAAGAATTACTGGTGTTCTAGGCACTGAGAAGTGGGTAGATGGTTAATGTCCTAAATTAGAAGAGACTAAATCTTGTCCACAGATACGTAACTACTCTGTGCTCAGTACTTTTCCTGGAGCAAAAGGATTTTTAGGATGACAAACCCTGACAAGTCCCCCTGCTATCTCTCTACCCCACTGCATTCTTGCACGTTACAGACACACTGCATCCTGTGAGTGTCATAGGACTCAGTATTTTCCATCCTGCAGGTGGTTCTTACATGCTGGTAGTCCTTATGTTTCATGACTTACACTTGGGTCTCGTATCCTAGATTTGGATCGCAGTTTTTCACCTGCCACCAAAGTATCACAGTAAGGGTAGCAATTCACCCCACAACACACAAGTAACTGCTTGTGGACACCCATGGCAGTGACTATTGGGCAAGCAGGAGCAGTCTGTAAGGTGTTTTTTATCTGTCTTGGAGGTAGGAGGAATGCCCCACCCCATGCTCCAGGCAACAATTCTTCTCTGCCCTCTAGTCAGGATGGTTAGCTGCATTCAGACAGTGTCTGTTCCTCCATGTAATACCAGCTACAAAGTCTGCTACCACTTTAACCACACAGGTCCTGTGAGCCAGCTCATCTGAGCTGGACTCCTTCACTTAGATGCAGATGAACTGTGTCTCAGAGCTCTAAATTCAGGATTTTGTGTCAGCAAGTAAAAGAAGTTAGAAAGAATTTCATTTGAGACAAAGTGGAGCGGAGCGAGGGACATTTATAGAAGGTGTCCCAGGTCCTAAAGAAGATGTCTGACCCAGTCTCAGGCCAGGAGCAGAAATTAGTGGAAAACAAGTGAGTATCCTAGGGATCTGGGGAGAAGTAGAAGATGGGGTAAGGCAGAACTGTGGAGATTTCCTGCAAGGATCTAAGGTAATCTGTGATCCTGTAAACAATAAAACCACCTTTACAGGCAGGAAGTTTCTTGTTATATTTTCAGAGGTGCATCCTAATTGGCAACCTTTGACCTGAGAATTTGTTCTCCTTATTGTCCTCCACTTACTCCTTTATTTACCTTTCATTAACCTCATTTGTCAGAATGTCAGCCCCAGATAGACAGGTTCTGCCAGAGAAATGTTTTGCTAGTAGACATTTGTCCTCAGAGTAGCTGGCAGACAGACATCAAAGAACAACTAACTCAGGTTTAACTGAATTTTGTCTTCTGGAGCAGTGAAGGATTTGTGTGTGTGTCCTCTGCTACTCCCTATCATCTCTCTGGCCAAAAGTGAGATATACTGCATCTGGTGAGGCAAAGGCTCAAACAGTTGTTCCCACAAGAGGGTTTTTAACAAAATATTTTCCTTCTCCAATTATAAATGTCACTCAATCTGTAAGAGAGTAGACATGGCAATAAAATTTGTTGCCGTACAGGATAGTGCTCATCATTCTTCTCTAATGCTCCCCTAGGGAGTTTAGCAGTGTTCCAGCTTGAGAAGGGATCAGGTCCCCAGAGAGAACATGGAAGACAGCACTGGTAGGACAGCTGCTCCTCTCACCAGGCTTCTCTCACCAAAAGGAGTAATTCAGGTAGTATACCTCTATAAAACGCTAACACTCATTGCCACAAGATATATCCCCAAAGCAAGAGGTAAGAATGGATGAAAAACAAACCTCATACCTCAGGGGTAATGTGTTCATGGATGGTTACTAATTTCCATATCAATGATGCAACCTCCAGCTAAGAAAGTCCCAGTCAGGCAGTTGTCAGGTGTGGAGAAAATGCCAGGAAAGGAGAGATCACACCACAATTACCTTACCTCCTAGGCTTTCCCACCACAGCACCTGGGAGCATTAGCTCACTGCATTAGGCCACAGGATCTGGGGGTGAGCTTCTGTGTCTTGGCTACATCACCCAAACCCACAGACAGTGACAGGGAGGTTAGGAGGCTGGAGGTACAGCCAGCAAGCACAGGCAGCTCAGGCACCAATGGAAAAGCTGAGTATGCAAGAGGTGAAACTGGAGCACATGGAACAATGGAGTGCAGCCACCTGATACAGTGGCCACACAAACACACTTTGGGATGGTTCACAAGGCTGGACTCCTGCAATCATTGGCTATAAACTTTTCAGAAGGGATAGACAATGAAGGGGAGGTAGTGGGGTGGCCCTGCATGTCAACGATAGTGGTGATAGAGTTGAGTGTTTATGGGTGAGGGGAAAGACCAACAAGGCAGATATCATGGTGGGAGTCTGTTACAGACCACCAAATTGGGCTGAAGAGACAGACAGAATATTCTTTAGGCATCTGGGAGAAGTATCATCATCACTAGCCCTCATATTCTGGTGAGGGATTTCAACTTCCCTGATGTATGGTAGAAATAAAACAAAGCAGAGTGGGAACAGTCCCAGTGGTTCCTAGAGTGTGTGGAGGAGAGCTTTCTGACACAACTGGTGCAGACAGAGAAGGACTTGCAGGTGATGTTACTGTTGGAGGCTGTTTTGGGCACAGCAATAGCAAAATGATAGTGTTCTCAGTTGTTGAAGTTGAGAAAACTGAACTTCAGAACTGTCACCTTGGACTTCCAGCAGGCAGACTTTCACCTGTTTTGGAAACTGGTTTACAGAGTCCCTTGGGAAATAGTCCTGAAGGGCCAAGAGGTCTATGAAGGCTGGACACTGCTCAAGAATGACATCTTAATAGACCATTCCCATGTGCTGAAAGACAAATTGACAAGGAAGGCAGCCAGCCTGGCTGAATGGAGAGATTTGGTTGCAACTCAGGATTAAAAGAAGAGTTTATGGTCTTCAGAAGAAGGACCACTCAGAAGGACTACTTAGCTCTTGTGAAGTTATGCAGTGAGAAAATTAGAAAGGCCAAGGATCAGCTAAAATTAACCTGCCTTCATCTGTTGAAGAGAACAGGAAACGCTTTTACAAATATATTAGCAACAAAAGGAGTACTACCTCTGTTCTTTGGTGAATGCTTTGTTGGATCACATAGTGATGAAGGATAAGGGAAGGATGAAGGACTCCTTCACTTCAGTCTTTAGTCTGTCTTTAGTCTTCACTTCAGTCTTCAGTAGTAGGGCTGGTTGCTTGTGGTGCACACAGCTCCCTGATCTGAAATACAGGGATGGGGAGCAGAATGAAGCACCATAATCCAAGAGGAGATCTTGGAGTCTGGGTTGATGAAAAGCTCAACATGAGCCTGCAGTGTGCACATGCAGCCCAGAGAGCAACCGAGTGCTGGGCTGCATCAAGAGCAGTGTGGCCAGCAGGGCAAGGGAGGGGATTCTGTCACTTTACTCTGCTCTTGTCAGACCCCACCTGGAGTACTGTGTGCAGTTCTGGAGCCCTTAGAACAGGAAGGACATGGAAATGTTGGAGCGGGTCCAGAGGAGGGCCACAAAGATGATCAGAGGGCTGGAGCAGCTCTGCAATGAGGACAGGCTGAGAGAGTTGGGGCTCTTCAGCCTGGAGAAGAGAAGGCTTCGGGGGGACTTGATCGTAGCCTTCCAGTATCTGAAGGGGGCCTACAGGAAGGCTGGGGAAGGATTATTTACAAGGTCCTGCAATGACAGGACAAGGGGCAATGGGTTTAAACTGGCAGAGGGGAGATTTAGACTGGATGTTAGGAGGAAGTTCTTTGCAGTGAGGGTGGTGAGGCCCTGGAACAGGTTGGCTAGGGAGGTCGTGGATGCTCCCTCCCTGGAGGTGTTCAAGGCCAGATTGGATGAGGCCTTGAGTGAGCTGTACTAGTGGGAGGTGTCCCTGCCTATGGTAGAGGGTTGGAACTAGATGATCCTTGAGGTCCCTTCCAACCTTACCATTCTATGACTCTATGAAATCCAGTTAGTGACCAATCACAACTGGTGTTCCACAGGACTCAGTTTTAGGGTGAGTTCTCTTCTCTATTTTCTATTGATGGATCAAGATGAGAGAACTGAGTTCACCCACAATAAGTTTGCAGATGACACTAAGATGGATTTTCATCTGCTTGAGGGTGGGAAGACTCTGCAGAGGTGACCTGGACAGGCTGGAGTGCTGGACTGAGGTCCACTGTATGAGGTTTAACAAAACCAAGTGCCAAGTCCTACACTTGGGTCACAACAGCCCCAGGTAACACTACAGGCTTGGGTCAGAGCAGCTGGAAAGCTACCCAGTAAAAAAAGACCTGGAGATGTTGATTGACAGACATCTGAACGTGAGCCAGCAGTGTGCTCAGGTGGCCAAGAGGGCAACAGGATGCTGGCCTGTGTTAGGAACAGTGTGGCCAGCAGGAGTACAGAAGTGATCACATCCCTCTACTTCACAGGATGGCAGGATCACAGGGTCACAGGATATCAGGGGTTGGAAGGGATCCACTGAGTCCAACCTCCCTGCCAGAGCAGGACCATACAATCTAGCTCAGGTCACAGAGGAACACACCCAGATGGGCCTTGAAAGTCTCCAAAGAAGGAGACTCCACAGTCTCTCTGGGGGTCCTGTTCCAGTGCTCTGTGACCCTTACAATGAAGAAGTTCCCCTTTGTGTCGAGGTGAAACCTCAACTGTGCTGCAGCTTACATCCATTGCTCCTTGTCTTATCACAAGGAGCAAGCGAGCAGAGCCTGTCCCTGTCCCCCCCACCCCAACCCCCAGCCCTCAGATATTTATAAATATTTATTTAGTCCCCTCTCAGTCTTCTCTTCTCCAGACTGAAAAGCCCCAGGTCCCTCAGCCTCTCATNCAGTACTCAGGATGAGGTCTCACCAGGGCAGAGTAGAGAGTAGTGAGAACCTCCCTTGATCTGCTGGACACACTCTTCCTAATACACCCCAGGATCCCATTGGCCTTCTTGGCCACAAGGGCAATTGCTGTCCCATGGATAATTTCTTACCCACCAGGACTCCCAGGTCCCTCTCCAGGGGGCTGCTCTCCAGCAGATGACCTCCCAGCCTGTACTGCTGCAGTTTATTATTCCTCCCCAGGTGCAGCACTCTGCACTTGTTCTTCTTGAACCTCACTATGTTCCTCTGTGCCCAGCTCTCCAGTCTGTCCAAGTCTCACTGGATGGCCACACAGCCTTCAGCTGTATCAACCAAGCCTCTCAGTTTGGTGTCATCAGCTGACTTGCTGAGTGGACTCTGTCTGTCTGTCCCCTCATCAATGTTATTGATGAAGATGTTGAGCAGCACTGGACCCAGCACTGATCCCTGGGGGACTCCACTAGTTACAGCTCTCCAGCTACTTGGCACTGGTGGGTTTGCACCTTGAGTACCATGTTCAGTTTTGGGCCCTTACTCCAAGGAAGACATTGATGTGCTGGAGTAAGTCCAGAGAAGATGACAATTCATTGCCTTCAAAATGTAGATATAAAAGAGGTATAAAATAAAATTAAAAAAAAATCTTCAGGTTTGCATGGGGATGCCAGGTGAATAACACCCAGAAGCTCTCTCAAGAAAGTCAAACTGAAAACAAACAGAACTACAACTTGCATCAATTTAGGGATGTCTGCTGACAGGAAAAATACCATCTGCGGTTAGCTGCTTCTCTCCTTCCCCACACTTTCTAAGAGCTTTATGAAACCTTAACTCAAACTGTCCTGTGCACTATCTTCCTTACATGCTTAGTAGACAGTCACACTCATTGAGTGTGAGATGAGATCCTTCTGGAAGGTGACCCTAAGGTCTCCATAGCTCCCACTCCATTAATGGCAGGCTGTGCCTGCCGTTTTTCAGACGATAAAGGATCTACTCTGTAGTGCTTGGCACATCTCCAATAGATTTTAGAGATGCCAAAGCTTCAGACAGTGGGGTATAAGACAAAAGAATCCAACCTGAAACAGGTATCACCTACAAACAAACACACACACACACACAAAAATCAAGAAAAAACAAACAAACAAACCAACCACCACAAAACAAAACAAAAGGAACAAAACACCCATACCAAGAAACCCACAAACACCAAGCCCTCACATTTTGAATCAAGTATCATAAGGTCTGCAGTAAGATTTCTACCTGAAAGGAGATCATGGTGAGGTTGGTGTTGGTCTCTTCTCCCAAGTAACTGGAGACAGGACGAGAGGACATGGGCTTAAGTTGTGCCAGGGGAGGTTTAGATTGGAGATTAAGAAAAATATAATTACTGAGTTATGAGCCACTGAAACAGATTGCCCAGGGAGGTGGTGGAGTCACCATCCCTGGAGGTGTTCAAGAAGTGTGTAAATGTGGCACTTGAGGACATAGTTGCGGTCATGGTAGTTGGGTTACAGTTGGACTCCATTTTAAAGGTCTTTTCGCCATCTTAGTGATTCCTCAGTTCTGATTCTAATATATTTATCAGTCATTTGAAGACAAGATGTGGTAGAAGAGTAGAAAAGAGACTAGCAGTCCTGAAAGGATATGATAGTTGGTCTCTGGAGTCATATTAGGTGATCACAGATATATACATAACATACACAGGTTTGGGGGGGATAAACTTTCAAGACTGAATGCAGATAGAGAGCACCAAACAAACTTGACAACTTTCTTGCCAAAAACCATTTGATTCCTTCTTGGAAGGAAAAACACAGCAGTACACACATCAGCCAAAGAGGATTAATTATTGTGTTTACAGAGGACACAAGCTGGGCTAAAGGTGTTAGTATAACTCTGTAAGCTCCAGGTTCTGGCTTATAACATTTTTCCTTGCACAGCATAGCTAATAAAAAAAAAAAAAAGTTACAAATTAAATATGTGATGCTGGAATGAATTCAAAACAGGATAGAACACTTAGAAAACCTATGCTAACTGAAAGAATAGTAAGAGAACTTTAGAAGTACAATGGGTGAAGGGGAAAATCATTCATAGAATCAACCAGGTTGGAAGAGACCTGTAAGATCATCAAGTCCAACCTGTCACCCAGCCCTATCCAATCAACTAGACCATGGCACTAAGTGCATCATCCAGGCTTTTCTTGAACACCTCCAGGCACGATGACTCCACCACCTCCC
>VWZE01025514.1:0-19012 GCA_013396675.1 Eubucco bourcierii | reverse complement strand
AGGGGAGCACAAGGGGAGCACAAGGGCGGCACAAGGGTGGCACAAGGGCGGCACAAGGGCGGCACAAGGGCGGTACAAGGGGAGCACAAGGGAGGCACAAGGGCGGCACAAGGGGAGCACAAGGGAGGCACAAGGGCAGCACAAGGGCAGCACAAGGAGAGCAAGCAGAACTGATTGTTTGGGTGCTCTCCTGCCATCATCTTTCAACTATTACAGGATCACAGACTCACCAGACACCAGGCTGGAGGGGACTTCAAGGATCGTCTTGTCCAACCTCTCTTTGGCAAAAGCACAGTCTAGACAAGGTGGCCAAGCATCCTGTCCAGCTGGATTTCAGAAGTGTCCAGTGTGGGGGAAGGTAGAAAACTCTGAGTGAACTTCAGACCTCAGAAAGCTAGGCTGAAATGGGAGTACAGAGAGATGAAATGTGCCTCTGTGCTCTGAGGTTCTGCCTCTGTCGTGCTTCCCCAGTCAACACCTGGGACCAAATCCTTATGTTTTCCATCTTCAGGATAACTTCCTGCTGCCTGAAATCTGTGCCTGGCTTTGTGGTTGCCTCCATGGCGACAGATGGAGCTCCCACCTTGGCTGAGCAACGGCGGCCGCCTGCGCCTGCCGGGGAGGGACTGTGCTGACCCTCGGCAGATGTGCGTGGGGCTTTGATCCGATGGCTGCTGGGGTGGCTGCTGGGGTGGCTGCGGGGCCGGCAGCAGCCCTGCCCAGCCCTTTCATCCGCAGAGGCTCCGGGGAGCGCGGATGTCAGAGCTGGCCACACAACAGACGCTGCTCGGGAAGGCGGCGGAGAGCTGCCAGCGGACAGCTGCTGCCAGCGGACAGCTGCTGCCGGCGGCTGGGCGAGCACCTAGCACCTAGGCTGTTGGGAGCCCTGCTGTAGGCTCAGATGGGAGCCTGGCAAGTAAAACGAACACATGTGCTGCTCCCAGGGACACCATGCCTGCACCTCGGCTTGCCTGAACTGGCTAGGGGCTCCGTGTCTGTGCATGGCATCAGAGAGCTGGCGTTGGAAAAGGAAACTTTAAGATCACCAAGTCCAACTACTAACCCAACAGTGCCAAGCCTGCCACCTAACCGTGTCCCTTGGCACCGGTACACTGGCACAGGCTGCCCAGAGAAGCTGTGGATTTTGCCTTCCTGCAGGTTTTCAAGGCCTTGAGCAAGCTGGGCTAGTGGAAGGTGTCCCTGCCCATGGCTGGGGGGTTGGAATTGGATGATCTTTATGGCAATGGTCTTTAAGGTCCCTTCAAAGCCAAACCATTCTATGATCCTAAGCTGGTCCTGGGAATAAGGCAAATGGATTAATGGAAAGATGTCAGACAGGTTACAGTGGGCAAGGCTGAAGGCTCAGCTGCTCCTGCAGCCTGTGGTCAGTGTTAGCCAACAGCACACAGCTAAGGAGCACAGGGAGCAGGCTGCTGGAGCACTCTGAAGTGGCTGCCCCTGCGGTTGCCTTTCCCAGGTTAGTTAAAACTCCACATCTGTTGCTCTGCTGTGTTCCTCTGCCTCCCAAAAGCCTCTTGAGTCACCCTCAGGGGAGTGGCTGTCAGGGGAGGAAGGTTCTAAGGTAGGACAACCAGCCCAGCCTGGCAGCCATCCCCATGCAAGTGCAGCACAGCATTTCCAGGCTTTGTTCTCTGTGGAGGGAGCTGTGGGGCTTGGGGACAGCAGCGTTAGTCACCTCCACACCAAGGCCCTTGGAACCATTCTCTGTTTGTGAAATGTTGCATGAGTATTTGGCTTCCACTGGTGATATAAATCAAGCTCCTTCCCTGGCACTCCTCCTGCAGAACAAAGAATTCCCAGAAAAGGGGAGCCCTGCTGCTGGGCTGTATAACACAATTGCAGGATCCTGTTGGCCACGTGGTATCCCCAGCACTGGATTTTTATTGTGGCTTTCTCCAGGATACAACCAGGATTCTAAGGAAAAGAACACATGGAAGACCTCAGGATAAGCCCCAGTGTCCCCTGAAAAGTAGATAGCTCTGGCCTGGGTCCTAAAGCAAATGCAGAGCTTTGGTCTGGGTCCTAAAGCAAACACAGATGTATCTGAAGCAATCATCAAAGCAAAACAAGGTGTGAGTGGAGAAGACCCTCTGTGCCTGCTGAATGAGGGCTGGCTGGGCTGGGCTCTGGGATTAACTTCCAGATTTTGTTCATGAAGAAGCAGCATCCAGCAAGAGGAGTGGGAGCAGAACATGCAACTGGCCAAAAGGGAGTGTTGAGTGCTGTTTCCTTTGATGAGGATGGAGAGCAGCTGCTGTTTCCCCTGCCTGGGCAAAGCTTCTCACATCCCCTTCAAAAGGCCAACCTCAGGGCCCTCCTGCACCTTGGTGCACTGCAAACCCCTCAGCCTTGCTGGGCTAAGGCTTCTACAAACACCAGCCTAGAGAAGAGGAAGCTCAGGGCAGAGCTCATTGCTCTCTGCAGCTACCTGAAGGGAGGTTGTAGCCAGCTGGGGTTGGGCTCTGCTGCCAGGCACCCACGGACAGAACGAGGGGACGCAGGCTCAAGCTGTGCCAGGGCAGGTTCAGGCTGGATGCTAGGAAGAAATTCTTCACAGCAAGAGTGATTGGCATTGGAATGGGCTGCCCGGGGAGATGGTGGAGTGCCCATCCCTGGAGGTGTTTAAGAGGAGGCTGCATGGGGCACTTAGTGCCAGGGGTTAGTTCATTAGAAGGGTTAGGTGATAGGTTGGACTCAATGATCCTGGAGGTCTTTTCCAACCTGCCTAATTCTGTGATTTTGTGATTCTATTTTTAAAGTATCATTTCTGCAGGGAAAAATTCCTGCTCCCAGCTTGGATCTTAACAGATGACAAACCTTTCTCTCAGCTGCAAAGCTGAGTACTTCATGTAGCTTCTTGATGGGCACATCTCATACCCCTCACAGCAGATACAACACAAACATGCCCAGGCAGTCAGATGAGGAAAAACCAAACTGCAGCAAGGCAGGTTTAGATTGGATATTAGAAGAAACTTCTTTGCTGAAAGGGTTCTCAAAGACTGGCACAGACTGCCCAGGGAGGTGGCTGAATCCCCAGCCCTGAAGGTGTTCAAAGAGGCAGAGATGTGGTCTGAGGGCCATGGTTTAGCCCCAGCCTTGGTAAAGTTAGGGAGTGGTTGGACTCTGCTATCTTAAAGGTCTTTGCCAACTTGAAAGGGTTCTGTGGTTCTATGGTTATGTGATTCTTTATGGAGGGGTAATGGGAAACCAATGACTGAGCAGAAGAATGCTGCAAGAAGGTTTAAAATCAGTCCTCAGCTTAGCAGAAGCCTCCAGACCAGTTTCACACTCATCACTGTGCTGGCTGGCACCTACCCTGGCATGCTCTGGCAGCAGTCTCCTGTTACCAACACGGGTTTGGTTATGTTTGTTTGGTTTGATCCCTGGAATTTTTCTCAGAGGGAAGCATTAAGGAACTATATAAGTGGGTAGGAAATGATTTGGCTGGAGGAGGGGAATTTTTTTTTTCTCCTTATTTCTGCCTCAAAATATCTCTGGCAACCTCTGAAGTACTTTTCCACTGACAGTGGCTATTCAGTACATTCTTACTGCATTTCAGATTGCCTTGTGGTACATCCCAGTTTGCCCCATGGAAAACTGTGTTTTGGGACAGGCTGTAGAAACACACAAGAATTCAGAACATAGATTTCAACATCCCCAGCTGGAAGAATCTTGGAGCAGCAGCAGGTCTGCTTTCCAGTCTGCACAGAGAGCTGTGCTGCTGTCCTGAAGCCAATATCTCACACAACCCCAGCACCATGGGGTTGGAAGGGACCTCTGCAGATCATCCAGTCCTATCCCCTGCCAGAGCAGGGCACCCACAGCAGCTGGCCCAGAAGCACAATGTTCATGTGGAGGCAGAAGAAGGTGGCCCAGGAGCCAAACTCAAAATGCCACAAAGCTTCTCAGACCCAACTGTCCTGGACTGGGCAGGAAGTTCTTTAGCAGAGTCAACCCCAGAACTCCTGTTCCTGCTGGGTTGTGCCATCTGTGTTCTGATACAATGGCTTCAATCTTTTCTTTCACCTGGTGGAAATTCCTACATGACCAGACTTTGAGTATCTGAAATGGCTAAGCAGCAAGAGCAGGGAGATAGACTGAGTAGAGCCAACCTAGCCTCAGAAAAATCCCTCCTGTGCCTCTTCTGCCCACGAGCTTCGGCACCACAGAGCTTTGGTTGCAATTTAAAAACTAGAACTCCAGTCCCATATTTACATTCCTCTCTTCCTGTGAATCACACTCAGATGATTTTTGAGGACCTTTCATTCTCTCTCTGCCTCAGATGTTGATCCAAATCTCCCTTCTTAATTAAAGTTTTCCTCCACAAGAGCCTTTAACCTCCATTTCCAAGTGGCAAAATCCAGCGCAGCTCCTCTTGATAGAGAGACCTCCCCCACTCTCACCCAGGCAGCAGCTGCAAGGGTTTTTTATGGGTGTGCAGATGAATGGTACCCAAAGGCTGAGCTGCACAACTATTCCTTGTTTTCTGCTTTCCCTTTCCCAAAAGGGGCTTTATCTGCTTGGTGTTACCTGGAGGAGCAGGGTATGGGCAGGCTCTGATCTCTTGATGAAGGCCACAGAGCTCCCTGTGCTTAGCCATGGTCCTGCAGGCACATGTTAGGACATTGTCCACTTCCTTCTCCTGTTCTGTTTGCTCCACATCCCCTCCAGGTTCCTGGGGCTGCTCCGCATTACGACACTCTGCAGTGTTGCAACACAGTGCTGGTCTCTGGAGAAAGCGGAAAAACCTGGTTATGGGCCTGTTGCAGCACTTCTGTGTGCCAGCAGGCACTGCCTTCCCAGAGCCACTGCCTGCCTAGGGGAAAGAGGGAGCAGAGAGCAGGGGTCCTCTGTGTGCTCAAGCTTCGTCCGGGACGAATCACCACTTGGTTCAGCTGCAGCCTGCAAACAGCCACGGGAGCAACCAACTGCATCTGTGAAGCTTTCTTCCCAAGGCTTTCACCTCGCTACGCACTGCAGCGAATTGTTAGTGAGTAGTGGGCAATTGTTTCTCTTCTTCTTTGCCCAGTTAGTTCCACTCAGATTATTACAGGAAACAACCCAGCCCCAATTAAAGTGCCTAAGAGATCTTTCCTTCAGCACACAGCTGAGCCCTTCCCCTGCTGTCCTGGTGTCATTTGTGGGGTATGAGTCACCCACTGATTTTCTTTGGAAAGCAGAGGAACAGAGCTGCATGGTACCAAAGGTATCATGGTAATGATCCTGGTGACAGGACAAAGTCCCAAGAGCCAAGCTGGATAAACTGCCCTAACAAGACCTTCCACTGTCCTCCATAAAGCAGAGGGCATGACCTCAGGTAGGAAAACTACCAAATAACTCTTTCAAAGAGCAATTGCATTCCAGAGCTGCCTATCTTGACACAGACACTGTCATGGTGCCAAACTATTCATCACACTCCATTAAGATGTCAAAGCTGGAAGTTCTCTTTGTTTATGTATCTTAGGAAACTGTTAATGGTTTCCCATCCAGACAGCAAACTACTTCCCATCTGTTACCTGGGCTGCAGGCTTCATGTGGCCTCCACCAGACCTGCCATGATATGCAGGAATGAGATATGTTGGGAGAACCTTGATCACTGATCAAAGAGACCCTTGGCCTATCTCAGAAGGGCCCTTGCTGCCTTTCACAGGCAGTTAAGACAGCGAGCCCCAAGAGCACTGAAGTAGGAGCTGTAGTGAGCTTAAGGTTACTTATAGAATCATAGAATCATAGAATGGTAAGGTTGGAAGGGACCTCAAGGATCATCTAGTTCCAACCCCCTGCCATAGGCAGGGACACCTCCCAGTAGTACAGGTTATGACTAAGAGCAGACAACCTTGGCTCTGTGCCTGGGTCAAGCTGGCAGAGAAGGGTGGGATCACATCCAGAAATGTCATTCCTTTACACACAGCTCTGAGATCCTCCTCATTTGTCACACACTTATTTGAAGGACACTTTAACCACACAGTTTCAGTTCTGATACCAAGCACCACCACTGAATTCCCATCCCTACAGCACCAGGTTGTGGCTGAGACGAGGGAACGATTGCATCTACTCTTGCTTGTCACAAGTGAACACAAAGGGGGCACAGGACAGCTGGAGGGGGACTGTTTATAAGGGTCTGTGGTGGTAGGAGAAGGGGCAATGGTCTGAAACCAGAGCAGGGGAGACTTAGAGGGGTTGGAAGTGGATGATCTTTAAGGCCGCTTCCAATTCAAGCCACTCTGTGGTTCCAGGCTCACTGATGCAGTGCTCAGCACCAGTTCCTCGGCTGACAGCTGAGTGGAGTGGCCCACAAAGTCCTGTTGGTTCATGGAGAGCTGTACCCCACAGCTTCCCCCTGGGAGCCAGCCCTGCCTTGTACCCTCCAGGCAAAGGCATGTGCAGCATTTGGATGTTAAACCAGGTTATTCCCCACCGAGTGGGGGCAGACCCTGAGCTCTTGCTCGGTGCTGAGTGCGCGAAGCAGCATCTGATACTCTAATTAGTGAAAATTGTTTCCTCTCCAGCATCCTGTTATTTTACCCTCCTGGTGATTTACTGATGTTAGAGACTGCCTTTGGCAGGTGGAGTCTTCCTTGCTGCTGGTCACTGCCAGAAAAGCAGGAGTCTTGTTTCTGGTTTTAAGAGGCTTTTTCATTGTCTGTGCCTGGATACTCTTTCTGACTCTACCTTCCCTTCCTCTGCTCCTTTGTTCTTTGCAATTCCTATCATGTGTTTTTCCCTAATCTCTGATTTTGGAGTGTTTCCATGTTTGACTGTGCCTGGTATTTGAACAACTTCCTGCTCTCCAGGATTTCCTTTCTTCTCTAAATCACCTTTCAAATCCCAGCAATCCTTTATTATTTCCCCTTTCATTTCCATCGTTTCATCTATAACCAGCAACTTTAAACCCAGGGAGAGTTTAAGACCAATTTCAATTTCTACATTGAAAAAAAAAAATCAAACAAACAAAAAAACCCCCACAAAACATAATTAAAAAGACCAACAAATTAAATTTCATTAGTCAAATTCTTTCCTGCACTTGATAACAGAAAATCTTGAGGTTGGCTTTAGCACAACTATATCAAAGTAAATTACTATAGTCATAGTATGACTAAAATGTAATTAAAATATTGTATATATATATGAGTTTGTATTAAATGTCTACATATGTAACATTTGGTGACTGTGAAGCTGGTAATGCAGAAACTTGCAATGAAAACAAACAAACAAAAAAATCAACAAACCAAACCATTTGCCTCAAAGAGAAAAGCAACACAAAATTTATGATGAAAACTGAGAAAATCTATTTGTTTGGTTTTTCCTTCCATGCATAGTTGTTACCTTCTCTGTTTATTCACGTTAAGCCACCTTTTTTCTTCCCCACAGACAAGTACTCTACGTGTCTCCTCTTTGTTACTACAGTTGGGCTATACAGTACCATAGTCAGTGAATCACAGAGAAGACCTTTAAGACCACTGAGACCAACCATTATCTAACTAGTCATTACCTCCCGCAGAAGACTCCCATCACACGTGATAATAAACTTGCACTCCCTGGTAACAGCCTTAAATGTTATCTACTACTGATCAGATGCTCTGATGTCTGGTGTCCAAGACTCAGACCAGGGAACAAGCAACATACCTAATATGTAGTGGTTACCACAGTGGTTCAGATCATTGTAGAAGAACAGCTTAGGCAGTCTGTTAAATGACAATCAGACCTCTCAAGTTTTATAACATTAAAAGATTATTCTGAGAAAGTCATTACACAAAGAGTTTGTACAAGCATCTGTGAAAACCAAAGAGGACTGAAAACAGAAACATGGACTGTTATTTTCCTCATTTTTATAGTTACAGTCATTCATCATAGTAATTTTCCACATTCACAGTCATAGAATTTGCTGCAGATTGAAGGTGCTATGAAATAGGTAATCCACAGAATCACTCTGTAAATACGTACACTGTGTTTGATGTAGCCTCTCAGAATAATCTAACAGAAGTCCTGACGGGTCTGAAGAGATGACCTATGGAGAGTAAGCTAACTCTCAGATGACTTAAATTCAGTCAACAGGTGTCTCCACCTTGAGAAATGTTTGAGAGCCCTCAAAGCAGAAAAGGTACAAAATGGTTTATTAAAACACTTCTGACAGCCCAACAATGCCTAGTATCTGGGCTTGGGAGGGGATCTAGCACGAGGAAAGACTTAAACCAGTTTTATGTCATATACCGACTACCCTCAACCTCAGTTCTGCCAGAGACCTGATTTGCAGTCTGGGTAGATTTATGTTTTATGACTATGGCTTACTGAAAATTTTCCAGTAAAACAAAGCTCAACCAGTTCCACAGGAATGTATCTGTCTCACTGAATGTATTTTGATTTAAAAGCACATTGAGGAAGAAAAGAAGCAATCTGAAAAGATAGCTATTTAACAATTGTATAAATAGCTATTTTTAAATAACTGATTATTAGTAGTATAAATAATGTTCATTTACTTATAAATACATAGCTATTTAAATTATTTAAAATTTTGTTGTCATTCTTTCAAAACTTCTGTATTTAGAGTTTCTTTTTTCTCCCTTAAAATATTACATTTAACTTGGAACATAAAGCTTCCATTTTACAGATATAAAGCATTCTGATAACATCTTTGGGACCATTTTGTTTCCAAGAAAAAGGACTTTTTAAAATGTTCTTTTAATCTAATTTCAAAAGAAATAAGATTTTGAAATGAAGATGTTTCCTGCTGAAGGAAAATTCCAAGTGTCAGCCTACAGTACATGCAATTCCTCTAACTTGTGCCATCTTGCAATATCATTAAACTAACTAAGCACGGTCAAACTACAATAGTGCTTCAGGCATACCCCATCTCCTCCATCAGAAAAAGGTGGGAATAGTGCCAAGGAGCTGGTCTAGGGTGTTAAAGAAACATGGCTATTCCAATACACACCTAAGTAAAAGACAACAAAGAAAAATCCAAAAATAATTAAACTTTTGATTATTTTAATTTTTCTACCTCACATTAACATGACTAGTATGATAAGGTCAAGTAAAATCCAGTCCTTGATTACTCTTCAGTCTAAATAAACAAAATGATTTATTTAGTTCACTTGAAAAACATTCCTTAGATGGATATAGGTTTTTCTAACTTTGGCTCTTTCTAGAAATGCTTAAGGACATAGGGCACATTTCAATAATTTGTTTTGTTGGTTTTTTTTAGTTTTGCTTTGTTGTTGCTGTTGTTTTCTTTCCTTATTATATAAAAAAAAGAAAATAAAGCTTTGTTCTCTCTCTAGCAATCAAAAGAGATGTTTTCATTTATACAATTCTCAGCAGTAGCAAAATTAAAACAACAAAGCTCATATACGTAAGTTGACTTTGTATAAAAATCTCAACTATGGAAGTGAATTTCTTGAAGAAAGTATTTGAAAAGAAACATTTTTGCACAGCTGGTTGGGTAGGAGTTGAAAGTAATTCAAGGTGGGTGGTCAGTCTTGCCTACTTAAAGTCACTTATCCAGTCAGCTTTACCATATTTGGATGTCTCCATTTCCATGCAAGATACAGCCCTGTTGAAATCCTGAGTACTAATGGATGAAGTGTTCCTAATCTGCAACCTATGTACAGCTGCACCATATCCCCAAGCACCATCTCAACACAGTTGGTGGTTATGACCAGAAACACCTATGGAAGTGAATGTCACTTATGTGGCATCTGTTTTGCACAGGGATCTCACCTGCATGGCTGTGCCTGCTTAAACACTCCTGCCATTTTTTTTAGTAGACATGATGATGCAAAAACCATGTCAGAAATAAAAGAATCATTAAGCCTTTTGGCAATCTCTGGTGTTTCCTTCAGTCTCATTGCTTTCTGCGTTCACCCCAAGGGGCAGCAGTAAACTTCTTAAGGAAGTGAGTGAAATGTCATGTTGTTAAAAATGGTAGCCTTGCAGTGACAAGTCTAAGCCTTAGCAAGTGCAGGATATAGTTCCCTGGATACTGACTGAATATTCGTCATACAATATTCTAAAGACATCCATTCCCATTTCCTTTATGCTCTAGTATGGCATTAACAAAATGATACTCCAGCCAGCAGTGTCTCCTTCTCAGTAGACCCTGACACAAGCATCCTTCCAATGACAACATTTTACTTACTGCCTACAGAGACAATGCTGAAACTCTGCAGGGCTAAACAACCCAAAGCCAAACAACTGGCAAGTAATAAATCATTTTCTCCAGCTGAAATCCTAAATAAAGCAAAAAGTCACACTGTGCAGTCACACAGTCTGGATGAGCTGGTCTGTCTGGATATATATAGAGTGAAAAGTCCAACTCCACAGGACAACTCAACAGGTCAGATGGCAAACAGAAGAGCTAGCTGGAAAGAACAGCAACGATTCACCAAAACAACTCCAGCCTTGATCTCATGTGGTATTCCATGACTGAGGTGGAAATAGTGACGTGTGAATGGATCTTGCCTTTTTCTAACCCACTTCACTGCCACCCTTACACCATGTTACATCAGGGCAACCGCAAACACTTCTGCTGTTACACAGATGGAACAAAATGGAACCAGTTCTGGCTGTACTCATATGAGAAGACAGTGACCTTTCCCAGAAGAACCAAGAACAGCATTTGGGTTTAGGAGCAAAGTTACATTATACTTCAGAGTGTGGTAGTTCTGAAGGAGGGAGAAGAGAGGGAAAGATTCTCCTTACACAAAATATCTTTCTTCTGAATAACTCAGTATTTCTGAATATTTCAAAAAAGTAAAGCTATGATGATTATTATCCTACCTGATCTACCCCATAAGGTTCTTTTGACAGATATCAGGAGAAGTTTATGTACCTATGCTGTCACTTATCAAGGTTTACTGTCTATTTATACCCTGCAATTTTCATGCATAGTTGTTGTACCCCATAAACACATATTTAATTGAATGGTTACAGTAGTCCACTGGTCTTACAGCCAGAACTCAAAATCACAGCTGATCAGATGCAGCATTTATCTGCAGTCTCTGCTTCTTCTGGGTTGCATTTTAGAGGCATTAATCATGTGGCAACATATACTCATTCTGTCAAGGCAAATCTTTTTTTTTTTTTTAAGCTTCTATTTTCTTCATTGAAGTATGATGAAAGCTTTGCTGGAATCATCCATTGTGGGGCAAAACACCCTTGATCTAAACCCATCTGCTTGTGCAAAAATGACTTGAATTACAACTGTAGAAGCAGTAACTCAAGTTACTACAGTATGATCATAATATCCTAAAAGAAAATGTGTTTTAGAATATATAATATGTCACATAGATATTGACATAAACAGCACATGGATTTTTGCATATAGATATGAGTCTTGCTTTTTCAAAGTATTGTTCAGAAGACACAGAGTGGGTTCTGTAATTTCAGTTTTAATGGAGTATTCTTATCATTACCCTTGACTTGGAGATAGAAAAGCTGGAAAAAAATCTCATATTTAGCTGTAAAGGTTGACGAATATGACTGATTTGGGTATTAAGCGTTCAAAGCAGTCTAGGGATAAACCAGATTCTCAGTTAAACCAACACAGGACTGTAAAAATCCCACTGATGCAGACAGAATGACACAAGTGTGAATCTCAAGCGTGCTGGAGCAGGGAGGGGAGGGCCTCAGGGGAGGGCCACAAAGATGATCAGAGGGCTGGAACAGCTCTCCTATGAGGACAAACTGAGAGAGTTGGGGCTCTTCAGCCTGGAGAGGAGAAGGCTTGGAGGAGACCTGATAGTAGCCTTCCAGTATCTGAAGGGGGCCTACAGAAAGGCTGGGGAGGGATTATTTGTAAGGTCTTGCAATGACAGGACAAGGGGCAATGGGTTTAAACTGGTAGAGGGGAGATTTAGACTCGATGTTAGGAGGAAGTTGTTTACAGAGAGGGTGGTGAGGCAATGGCACAGGTTGCCCAGAGAGGTTGTGGATGCTCCCTCCCTGGAGGTGTTCAAGGCCAGATTGGACGAGGCCTTGAGTGAGGTGTACTAGTGTGAGGTGTCCTTGCCTATGACAGGGGGATGGAACTAGATGATCCTTGAGGTCTCTTCCAACCTTACCATTCTATGATTCTATGATTCTCTTTCAGGTAAAATTTCAGGAAAAGGAGTCCATGATCATTTGAAAGCCTTTCAAAAATTAAGTATTAAATAGTATTATGCTACATAATTTCTACACAAATCAACTTTGGGTGTGCCTTTGATCATTATGCTTTCCTGAACTCTTCAGAGACTTTTCGTGTGTGAACAGCACATGAAACAGAAAGAAGAGAGCAGAACAGAAAAAAAAGCCTGGTGCAGCAAGTACTCCAGGAGAAGTTTGTAACTAGAGAAGACTTATCTGAAAGCAAGCTGCAAATTTAACTATTTAACTATTTCTTTGCTCAGAGCTGAGAAAATGACATATACTGCATATAGAGTGTGAACTTTTTAATCACATGATCATACACATATATAAAAATGAGAAGTAGTTTCATTTTTCTACTAAAAGCATAACTTTTTCCATCTAATCTTTGTTTTGCTTTTCTTGGCTAAAATGGAACATTTATTTTAGAAATATGTTTATTTGTTTTTGGAAACACTTGGGTTTTTTTGAAAAAGATATTTTTGTTGGACAATACTTGAGAACAAAAGCTTTCAATCAGTTATATCTAAAAATAGATGTCTAGATGTGGTAAGCTTAGTGCATCACTAAAAAAGTGACAGAGAGGGACAGACTTTTGACTAGAAACCTATCAGCACAAACTCCTTCCTATATTAAGACAGTTATGTGACTACTGACCCAGTTCACAGCTAACAGGTCTTGAAAGTGGGCAGAATAAATTGGGAAAAAAAGCACATAGGCCAAGAAACCAAATACTTCAATTAAGAACAAATAAATGCTTGAGCAACATCTTGGAGATGTAGTTATACTTCTATTTCATTGATTTTTAGTGTGTTCTTCATGTAGGGTACAGTATACCAGTGGTTTATGCCTTCTTAAATAATCTGGTAATCCTGGTAACGCAGTAGTGTCTCAGGTTGTCAGCCCTTAAAACTACTGCAGCACTCAGTAGTTTTTCTTATTTGGCAGTGCTGGACTCCTACACCCAACACTCACAAAAAGCAACAAAAATTGTGATTACCTTTGATACCTGACAAATTACGTCAGTAATTTGCAGTAATGAGTTTGATGTTATGAGTTTGATGTTAGCAGCCTTCTCCCTGATGGTATGAAATTCATCAAAATTTGATAGTGTTCAGATGATTAGTCCAAAAATTTTCACTGAAACTTAAAGTAACTTTGGTATCTTCAAGCATGAAAAGGAGCACCTGAACTAAGGTAACCACTGCAAAGCTTTTTCCAGGTTCACTCACCATTACAACCTTAATATCACTTTCTGCTTTCACTAGAGGATACCTCCTGTGATCTCACTCATTGCCTATCAGCTAAACCAAGTATACACAGAGTTTCCAAATGACTCAACAATTTTGCTCATAGTATTTTGTATTTAACTAATATCTCATTGGAAATTCGCTACAAAGGTGAGTAGAAAATACATGAGTAACCAAATAATTATCTCACCACCTCCATGAAAGGAAAAAAATTAGTTTAGATAAAATCCCATAATAAAATATTATAAAAAAAAAATTCCCAATTCTACAGAGTGTGCATATAGGCATATTCTTTACTTTTATTTTGAGGAATAAAAATCTACATCAAATATAAGGAAATTCTATTCCTAATGTGAAAAAACTCCCACTGAAATCATGGAACTCTTGTTTAATGAGAAAGTCAAAGATTATGTATGGTTAAAATTTATAATGTTTCTTATGCATTCTTTAAGATAATGCTGAGCCAAAAAAAAAAGGTGGTGAAATACAGCAGAGGTAAAAACAAAGCATGGACAGGCCACTGGAAGATAAAACTGTTGCAGATCAGGATCAAAATTTCAGGCGCTCTTCTCAAGAATTTCAGATCCAACCATTTCTGAAGAGAAATTCCTATACATTTTTTTTTTTGTATGCTGAGTCCTCCTCCTTAATCAAATGTAACACACAAGTCCCCTTGCAAATGACCGAGTAGATTTTAAAATAAATGTGGAGTTCTCCATAGGAAAAAAAAACAACCAAAACCCACAAAACAAAACAAAAACACAAAAACCAAAACTACCAATAAACAAAACCAAAAATCCCCAAAAAACAGATCGCTTCAGCTACATGTTCCCGAACACAAGACAAAATGTGCAGCAGACACTCTGAACACATCTCTGTTCAGGATGGAGACGGATCTACCTGAGAGAGTCCCACAGAGGGCTTACAAGGGTGATTAAGGGACATGCGCCTTACAAGGAGAGACTGAGGGACCTGGGGATTTTTAGTCTGGAGAGAAGAAGCCTGAGAGGGGATTTAATAAATGTATACAAATATCTGAGGGCTGGGTGTCAAGAAGGAAGTGTCAGTGTCTTCTCGTTTGTGCCCTGTGATATGGCAAGGGGCAATGGATGTAAACCACAGCACAGAAAGTTCCACCTTAACACAAGGAGAAACTTTTTTACTGTAAAGGTCATGGAGCACTGGAACAGGCTCTCCAGAGAGGTTGTGGAGTCTCCTGCTCTGGAGGCTTTCAAAACCCATCTGGATGTGTTCCTGTGCAACCTGTGCTAGATTATATGGTCCTGCTCTGTCAGGGGAGTTGGACCTGAAGATCTCAAGAGGTCTCTTTCAGCCTCTAATATCCTGACTTTTGCCAGGAAATAGTTCACAAGTATCTTAAAGGACAAAAGTGAGTATTTATCATCTAAACACTGTAAAAAAGAAAGATAGAAAAAGACTAACTGGATTAGGAAGAATCAATTCAATCACTAAATCTAAAATATGCAAAGAACAACTGCAAAAAATACTGCTGAAAGCCACATACTCAAAAAGAATAGCCAACAAACATTTTTAAAATGCTGTTATCAGACTACTGCGATCTATAACCTTTAGATCACTTGTAAAAACATGCTTCTTTGCATTTCTAGGATCACATCCTGTATTCATCCAGAATTTCACTATATTCAGTGCATCATTTCATATGCAGTATAGGTAAAATTTTCTGAAAAAGATTAAAAAAGATTATCCTCATCATAAGTACTTAGACTTTTTACAATCTGGATATATTCAGAGAATTTTAGTACAGCAAACCAATTCTCTCAAAAAAAAAAAAAATCTTGTTCTGTTTCCATGTTAAAAACAGCTCATATTTTATACAATAGGATTTCTTTAGACTTTATCCAAGTATAAACAAAACTTCTAAAAGGATTCCTCTCTTTCACAACAGAAGTATGAAAAACTACATTGTACCTATGAATAAAATTCCTTCATTTCTCTCATGAATAAACAAAGAGCTATATGAAAGCTAGCAATGTGTAATCCCTGTGTCTAGATCTGAGATGTTTCCTTGGAAACAATGGAAAAGCAGCAGGGAATGTGTAGGCATCCCCTGAACAGTATTTAAAGTTAGGGCACTGTTCCTTGTATCTATGGAAGTCTATAAAGGAATGCGAAAAAGGAAATTATTGTTCTATAATAAGTCTCTAAGAAGAGCCAGCAAAAGTGGCCCGGAGACTACTTGTTAATTCACAGTCTTAGCTTCTTGTGAAACTTTCTAAGCATCAAGTTTCAGCTCTGTTGGATACACTGAGTTTTTAATTATTATTTTGCTTTGTCTTAGGAAAAGCAGTAGTGTACAGAAATCTTGAATGTATTCCTATTCTTTATTATTATTATTATTTTGTTATTATTATTGCTTGCTTTCACACAGGGCATCATTGCCGTTACTTTTAAAATAGGATTTGCATGTGATGATCAACCTATTTTAAAAAGGCCTCTTCAACCCTATTCCAACATGATTATTCTAATATAGAAAAATTCCAAATTATTTGGAATTTGGACATCTACCAGTTTGAGTTAAATATGTGACACAAACTTGTCTGGAGAGAAAATCACCCAATTACAGAACGAACCTGGAAGACATTCAAATACCTACCATCCCTGTAACAATTCTCTCAGTCACCTCACGGGTAGTACTATGGTCTAGTTACACTGTGGAAGATGGTATCAGAATCTGGCCATACTACTTGATATTCAAGAACTTACTCTAGACGAAATGAGAATTTGGCTATATCTGTACCAGGTTTTGTGAGTAAAACAGAGTTGCGTCGCTCAGGACATTGACATAAAAGTATGAATTGGAAATGCATTTCTGAACTACTAGGTGTTTTTCTTTCTTAGTTGAACAGACAAGCCCATGACTCAAAACAAAACACTACCAGGAAGGACCATGTTACTAACTCAAATACTGAACTAAAACAATGCTTGTTAACTGCAGCATACTCAGGGCAAAAGGGAATGTGACCTTTCTCCAAAGCCGATGATAAACAGCAGTTGACATAGTCTTTATGTTAAATGGATCAGTACAGTTAATAAAGATAGAGGTCAAATAAATTAAAACTAAATAAATAAACCCAAAAAAGTAAATAAGTTTGGCTCTTTATTAAATACATAAGACATTTTGCATTTAGTAAGATGGAAAATTGATTCAGTCCACGTAAGGACTTTTACTGTTGCTTCAGTATCCCACTAGAAGTTAATTCAAGTCAGTCTAGTTGCACGATACCAATAAACTGGGGTCACATGAATGCCATGCTGCATGTGATATGAAATATAAATTAAATGGTGTTTTGCTCAACAGAGCTAAGGTAGATTTGGAACCCTTCATCCCTTAAAGGTTTGATGGTGTTATCAAGTTTTAAGTATTTCTTAAGAAAGTTGAACAGTTTGTACAGGCAAGGAAGGCCTATTCAAATATATGCACTTGAGTGTTTTATCTATCACTGCATAAACCATCAGAATGCAGAAGACAGTATCTTTCCTTTACAATAGGTCCTATGAATAAACAATAGGTTTGAGAAAAGCTAATTCTTTCAGCACACAAAAGATGAAGTTTCCTCATCTTCAGTAAAAGTCTGATGCAATAATTAATACATGAAATGTTTGAAATGTGCACCAAAAATTGCATCCAGCATATGTGTGTATACTGCAAACAATAGTGTCCAGATAAGTCCAGATTTATTTTGCCAGAGGGCATAAATAAAATAACTTAGAACAATGTGGGTACAGGTGCAGACAGATGTGAGTCTATATTCTGCATATTTTTAAACTGTCTTATTGCAAGTGAGTGGAAATGATGTTGTGAGGCATGCCACTCCTGTCCCTCCACACTACCACCTACTCTGGTCACAGCAACATCCTGACACATGCAGCCTCTAGAACAGAACCAGTGTCTTTCCTCACAGCATGCTCTCAGCCCATTTCCACTATCCCATACACACACTCCCCTTGGAAGTTAACAAAACGAAAGCTGAAAAGGGACATGGTTATTCTCTATAATTGAACAGAGAAATAAGAGTATCTAAGGGATAAATGTCAGGAAGAAAAAAGACCTATTCAAGCCGAAGACAATGCTGGCAAGAATAAACAGGGGTAAAAATTGGTCAAGCAGCAATTCAAACTAGATATTAGAATCAGATTTAAAGGGAGTCATGATGATCAGGGACAGTGCTCCAGAAGGATCTGCAAAGACAACAGGATTAAATTAATTCTAAGACAAGGCCTAAGATGCAGCTGAAAATACTCTATTCTGTCTTCTTTGTTAAGGTTTATGGCTGTGAGTCATTACCATTCTGCATTTCATTCAAATTTCACATGCCCTCTTATACTGCTAAGACTGAAATATGCATCTCGGAGAATTACATGTTGAAACACAAAGGTTTGTATCCTCTTTCCATAAAATTCCACATCTACAAAGCACAAGCTCCTGCAATTTTGTTCAGTTCAAAGCTGGAGGGGACAAGAAACCAGACAGAGCTGGTGTGAGTCCCAGAGTCCAATAAGCACTTCGAAACATATTCACTAAGTAAAGACTTTTAAATGTCTCCAAAAAATGCAGGTGTGCGAATTATTTCTGATACAGACAAGAGTTATGTTTCCAGCATCCCCACTGTTCAACAACACCCCCACAAGCATTTTTTGGCTCATAAAAGCTTTATGAGCTGCAAAGTTCCTTCAAGTTTGAAGTTTTTTTCAACTGCTAATCCATTACCTTCCAGCAACAGCACCAACCCTCACCACGACAGCACACAGGAGGTGTGAGAATGTAAAAGGGCACAAGGTGGCAAGGTTTTCAACTCTGCAGTGAAAGACAAGCTCCTCTGTCCTATCTGATACAACAGAAAGCTGATAATGTGGTAACATATCACAGTGCAGGGCTATTTTGCTTTCCACTCTCTTTCTTACTCACAACACAGTCATAAATATCCAAGGCAGTAGCCTGTTGTTTTACTTAAGTGAATGAAGTCCCAACCTCCTTCCATTATGAAACATGTGCATGGTGCTTTTGGTAGCGTAAAGAGATGTTTCTCCATGCACAAATGTATTTTCCTCATTAATTGGAACACCTGCTCTAGATCTGACCATGTCCCATCGGCTGTCAAATACCCCAGGCCTTTTACCCCTCATTAATTTGTGCACCTGCCTCATGCTTGCTCACAGGGAAGTATATGAATTATTTGCACTACACATTTTTTCGATGAAAATTGCTGTGTTCTTATACAAAGAAGTAGCTTATTCTATTCAGTGGTGTGTTCTTTCTTACCAGCGCTAGAGCAAATTTTACAGAATTTAAGCTAATGAGCTTCACCTTACACCAGACTCCCAAATTGCTTGTTTCCATGGGTAATTTTCTAAAACTAGAAGTAACTGAAACTTCCTTTATGAAAGTTTTAATTGATTGAAAGTATGCATTTGAAAAGCTATAACTATTTACCACTTGGATGGTATAAGAAAAAATCTCTAGGAGGAACTTTTTATGATCTAATAAATATAAAGGCTTACTGTATTAAAAAATGAAAATATTTAATATTAGCTTTCAGTTATATATTGTTGTGCTGGTTTGAGGCTAATTGGAATAT
>VWZE01025507.1:0-15573 GCA_013396675.1 Eubucco bourcierii | reverse complement strand
GGGGATATAAAACATGATATGAATGACTATGATGAATTATTTCAACAGCATTTCACACTCCCCTGCCCCATTTGTGCTAATTTTGTGTTTCTGTAACTCACTTTGGTTTTGATTTGATGTAAAAATACAGATCAGCTTCTGAAATCCCATTTTTTTGTAATCATATATGCATGACAGTGTAAAGATAACAGATCCTTCAGCTTTCTTTTTTTCATGGACTTAAGTCTAACTCCAGTACTCGCTTTGGGGGATTGGCTGTTACTGTAGACTGTGGCCCTTATTTTTGCCTTACAGAAAAGATCAGTGTGTTAATCATAGAATCATGGAATCAAACAAGTTGGAAGAGAGCTCCAAGCTCACCCAGCCCAACCTATCACCCAGCTCTAGCCAATCAACCAGACCATGGTACTAAGTGCCCATCCAGGCTTTGCTTCAGCACCTCCAGGGACAACTACTCCACCACCTCCCTGGGCAGCCCATCCCAATGCCAATCACTCTCTCTGCCAACAACTTCCTCCTAATATCCAGCCTAGACCTCCCCTGGCACAATTTGAGGCTGCATCCCCTTGTTCTATTGCTGGGTGCCTGGGGGAAGAACCCAACCCCACCTGGCTACAACCTCCCTTCAGGTAGTTGTAGGTAGCAATGAGGTCTGCCTTGAGCCTCCTCTTCTGCAGGCTGCACACCCCCAGCTCCCTCAGCCTCTCCTCACAGGGCTGTGCTCCAGGCCCCTCCCCAACCTTGCTGCCCTTCTCTGGACACCTTCCAGCACCTCAACATCTCTCTTGAATTGAGTGGCACAGAACTGGACATAGGACTCAAACTGTGGCCTGAGCAGTGCTGAGCACAGGGGCAGAATAACTTCCCTGGTCCTGCTGACTTTGTTCCTGATCCAGGCCAGGATGCCATTGGCTCTCCTGTCCACCTGGGCACACTCCTGGCTCATCTTCAGCTACTACCTACCAGCACCCCCAGATCCCTGTTCAAATGCATTCTTTTTCTGCCCTTCTGAAACCAGCATGTCCAAGAACTATATGAAATGTCCCTGTCATCATCCCATCCTTATTTCAGCATGCAGCACATGAGCCAATCACTTAGTCATTAAGTGCTTGCAGGAATTGGTGGAGATTTCCTGGAAGGGAGTGCAGAATTTAGTCTGTGCCTTTCAGATGAGCTGACTCAGAGCATTGCGATAGGTCACCAGAGCCTTCTGCAACGTTGCCTGAACCATTGCTAATGAAGGATGTCTGAAGTTGAGCCTCTCTGAAAGACAATTTTCTATTATAAATAGGTCTGTGCTATAAACTTAAATAAAGAACAGTCACCTGGACCATCAACATTGCAGAGCACTGGGAAAAAAAAACAAAACAAAACAAACAAACAAAAAAAAAAAACCCGCCAAAACAATGAATGCTTTCTCAGCATACAGTGCTGAGGATTTTCTACTTTACAAAAAAAATGCAGTTTTGCCACCTATGGGCAAGGGAGGGGATTTTGCCCCTTTATTCTGCTCTCAGCAGACCCTACCTGGAGCCCTGTGTACAGTTCTGGAGCCCTCAGTATGGGAAGGACATGGAACAGTTGGAGTGGGTCCAGAGGAGGCCACCAAGATGCTGAGAGGGCTGCAGCAGCTCTGCTGTGAGGACAGGTTGAGAGAGTCGAAGCTCTGCAGCCTGGAGAAGAGGACCAGGACCTTAGAGTAGCCTTGCAGGATCTGAAGGGGGCCTGTAGGAAAGCTGGGGAAGGACTATTGACAAGGGCTTGTTATACCAGGACAAGGGGCAATGGGTTTGAAGTGGCAGAGGGGAGGTTGAAATTGGATATTAGGAGGAAGTTATTTGCAGTGAGGGTGGTGAGACACTGGCACAGGTTGCCCAGGGAGGTTGTGGAGCACAGAATCACAGAATGTGATCAAAGATCCCCTCCTTGGAGGTGTTCAAGGTTAGGTTGGACGAGTCCTTGAGTGACCTGTACTAGTGGGAGGTGTCCCTGCCTATGGCAGGGGGTTGGAACTAGATGATCTTGGAGGTCCACTCCAACCTTACCATTCTGTGGTAAGACAGGAACAGTTACAGACACAGGCAAGTTAAAGGGAATACAGAAACACAATCCCCCTGCCAGAAATCAGAGTTCCCTGGAGGGGCTCCCAACCACCTTTCCACCTTCTTCCCACTCCTCTGCCTTACCCCAGGGTCTGCCTTATGTGCAAGGTGAGTATGGAGGATGGGCAAGGGGAGTTAGAAGCAGAGTGGTTGGGTTACACAGCAGAAAGTAGCAGACACAGCAGCTCCCAGAGAGAGAGACTCTCAATCTTAACTATATTTGTGTCCTTGTTCTTATCCATCTCAGCAAGCCTTTGAGTGCAGCAGACATCACCACTGTTTGCTTTTCACAGCCTGTAATCTAATTTTTCTCATTAAAGTATTCCTATTAGCCTCAAACCAACACAGGTGGCTAACAGATACCTCTGTTAATACTCTTGTTTGTTAGTGGTGGTGGAGAGATTTATTTGGATGTACATGTTGAATTAAAAGTGGGATTACGTCGATAAAGTTAACACTACTAGGATGTACTTCAGGTACAAGCAAGGCTTTCAGGTACTTTCATCTCAGTCACAGAACAATGACACAGGAAAAGTCAAACTCATAGATGAAATTTTCTTTGTGATAAGAGTTTGGGGTCTTTTATTATTTTTTTTCCTTTGTTTTGCTTTTTTTCCTCTGTGTCTCACCAGAGGAGCAGTTAAGAAAGTACTAACCCCTAGTGCCTGAAATCTTGAGAACACTTCGATATTTTGGACAGCTAAAATATGACTTTAGTTATTAATCATAGAATCATAGAATCATAGAGTGGTAAGGTTGGAAGGGACCTCAAGGATCATCTAGTTCCAACCCCCTGCCATAGGCAGGGACACCTCCCACTAGCACAGGTCACTCTAGGCCTCCTCCAACCTGGTCTTGAACACCTCCAGGGAGGGAGCAGCCACAACCTCCCTGGGCAACCTGTACCAGTGTCTCACCACCCTCACTGCAAACAACTTCCTCCTAACATCCAGTCTAAATCTCCCCTCTACCAGTTTAAACTTATTACCCCTTGTCCTGTTGTTGCAGGACCTTGTAAATAATCCTTCCCCAACCCTCCTGTAGGCCCCCTTCAGATCCTGGAAGGTCCTCTCGAAGCCTTCTCTTCTCCAGGCTGCAGAGCCCCAACTCTCTCAACCTGTCCTCATAGCAGAGCTGCTCCAGCCCTCTGATCATCTTTGTGGCCTCCTCTGGACCCACTCCAACACTTCCATGTCCTATTCTTCTCTTACAGGTGCCAAATAAAGATAGAATGTAAAGTCATTAAGGAAATGCTTGTCTCTTATTTCCCCTACCCCCCAGCAGGAATGCATTGCTTTGTGACAGTCCCTAATTCAGTCAAAGTCTTAGTACCTACTGTTTGCTATTTCCATATGAGAAGTTTTGTTTCAGCCTTTTCCTTTCTTCTCTTGTTGTGTAACACAATCTGAGATGAGGTTTTCTAACACTGGGTGTAGTTCCTCAGAGGGTTTGTAATAAAATGCAGTGATGAAGTTGTATCAGCCACCAATGTCACTTGACAGAGGAACGCAGACCTCAGCAGTGAGGTGTTAACGGGAACACAAAAACCATACCCCAGTGTCCCACTTGCAGATCTGCAGCTCATCCCCTTTCTCTTCAGCAGTGTTTCACTTTACCTTTGGGTTGAATACTTGTTCCGTGCTGTGAAAATGTGAACACTCTCAGCTTCGAGGAAGAACATTTTGGAGGAGGGAGAAGCAATTCTTTTTTTTTTTTTTTTTTTCTGGAGGGGAATTCCTGAGGATCTGTGGAGTTAGGGTTTTTTCTGAGACACTTTACTGAAGGGCATTGACGAGGACCCAGGCAAAGTTTGTTTTGGTACTTCCACTTTGTGCTGGTTCTTTTTTGCTGAGACCTATGAAATGCTTAATGTTCAGAGTGGGTTTTTTTGGAGTGGAATATCTGCCAATGGTATCATTATTGCTAAGCTTTGGCAAGCAATGCTGTCAAAAGTATACGAAGGGGAACTAAAAACCAAATTTGCAATCAGTCTTAGTATGCACTGGCTGCCTGTGCACCTTCTAGCAGAGGCAGGACACAACACTCATGACTCTCTAGTAAGTGTGTCAGCACCAAGGAACTGGAGGTCTGCTCTGAAACCTCTCCCTCCCTCCCTTCCTCCCTCCCCAGTGTGTGTAGTTATTAATGCGTGGAACCTCAGCCGTTGTGCCCATGTAACCTTCTTCCTGCCCCCTAAACTGGGGCCACCACTGCCTCAGTTTTAACTGTTTCTCTGCTTCACAACAAGGTTCAGCAGTAATTTCTTCATCTGAGGGTAAAATCTGCACCCTCAGAAGCCTTCTTGCAAGTGTACTGCTTGACAGGGACACCTTGACTCTTTGCAGCTCTTAAACCACTCTGATCCCTGTTGTCCTACTGGATAAGCTGCAGAAAATCTTGCCGTATGTGCTGGTTTGAGGCTAATTGGAATATTTTAATGAGAGAAATTAGATTCTAGGCTGTGAAAAGCAAACAGTGGTGATGTCTGCTGCACTCATAGGCTTGTTGAGATGGACAAATATAGATAAGAGGGAGAGTCTTGGTCTCTGGGATCTGTTCTTGTCTTCTCCTCTCTGCTGTGTAACTCAACTAATCACTCTGCTTCTAACCCCCCTTGCCCATCCTCCAAACTCACCTTGCATGTAAGGCAGACCCTGGGGTAAGGTAGAGGGGTGGGAATGGTGCCATGGTCTAGTCTTGAGGTCTGTGGTAATGGGTCGGACTTGATGATCTTTGAGGTCTCTTCCAACCTTGGTGATACTGTGATACTGTAAAGAAGGTGTAAGGGTGGTTGGGAGCCCCTCCTGGGCACTCTGATTTCTGGGAGGAGATTGTGTTTCTGTATTCCCTTTAACTTGTCTATGTCTGTAACTATTCCTGTCTGTTGTGTCTATCTCTGCTTGTACATTGTGCTGAGCTGTAAACAGAGCTTCAGTCCTTAACTTCCAGCTGGCTGAGTCTAGTCATGGGGATTTTCATAGTGTTGATGAAGATCAGTCTAGTAGAAGTATCTGTGTCTGATTGCAAATCTGAAAAAGCTGTATGGCTTCTGTCTGTCACTCATGTTTACTCAATATCTAGGTTCTGCAGCCACCCTCTGCACGAGTTGTTGTCTCTGGAAGGCAACCTGAGGTTTGTTTCAGGAAAGCCCTTTGCTCCAAATTCTTGCCAAACTGAGAAATGAAAGCAGCTGCTTTTTCTGAGAATAACTGTTCTGGTGAAGCAAGGAGTCCCCTTCTAGAGATGAGCAAGGCACTCTCTGTGTGTAACAAGGTAGTGGAAGGATTTGGAGGGTGAAAGATTGCCTTATTTAATGCTATGTTAAAAGTTAATCTTCTTCATCTTCAGACCATTTGTTGATGTTTTCTGCATACATCAGGTCCTCTCTCCACAAATCAGACAGTTGTTGCAGATCCTCCTATCTTGCTCCTCTTGCAGCACCCTGGACTTCCATTGGAGTATTATTCCTTGATGTGCCAGAAAAGGTTTGGCACTGTGTACCATTATAAGCCTTGCCTTTCCTTTTGAATCTATTTCTTCCCAAGCAAATCAGATGAAAACTTGGCTGTGAGAGTTGGGGCTCTGCAGACTGGAGAAGAGAAGGCTTCCAGGAGATCTTAAAGTAGCCTTCCAGGATCTGAAGGGGGCCTACAGGAAGGCTGGGGAGGGACTATTGACAAGGGTTTGCAATGCCAGGACAAGGGGCAATGGGTTTAAACTGGCAGAGGGGAGATTGAGACTGGATGTTAGGAGGAAGTTCTTTACAGTGAGGATGGTGAGACACTGGCACAGGTTGCCCAGGGAGGTTGTGGTTGCTCCCTCCCTGGAGGTGTTCAAGGCCAGGTTGGATGAGGCCTTGAGTGACCTGTGCTAGTGGGAGGTGTCCCTGCCTATGGCAAGGGTTGGAACTGGATGATCCTTGAAGTTCTCTTCCAACCTTACCATTCTATGATTCTATGATTCTATGATTTTAACTTTGTGATAGTGCCTCCCTTCCTACTCCGAACATGAGTACACCCTCCTAGCACTGCTAGTAGGTGCAGGGAGGAGTCATAAGGATCCTAAAGCATCTTAACTCACTCTTGTGTTTCCGTAGTGCTAACATTGTCATAAAAGAAGTAGAAGTTAATGACCTGAAATACTTTCTTTTTATATAATGTAATTGTTCTGACTTCACACTGCCTGCTGCTGTAACCTGAATCCTGATCACATCAGCAGTTTGTTCTCCAGCTTTAAATCTGAGGACAGCAGCAAACCATCATGTTGAATCTCAGGAACACAAGCCTTGCTTTTGCTTTTGGCTGTGTTATGTTTCATAAATACAGGATGGTGTATGAGTGACAATGCATGGTGGTGACAATGTATGGGGGTGACAGTGCATGGGGGTGACAATTCATGATGGTGACTGTGCTGGTTTGAGCCTAATTGGAATATTTTAATGGAGAAAATTGGATTATAGGCTGTGAAAGGCAAACAGTGGTGATGTCTGCTGCACTCATAGGCTTGCTGAGATGGATAAGAACAAGAATACAAACATAGATGACACAGAGACAGAGTCTTCTTCTCTCTATCTGCTGGCTTGGTCTGGATCTCTCTGCTAACCTAACTAACCTCTCTGCTTCTGACCACCCTTGCCCATCCTCCAAACTCACCTTGCATGTAAGGCAGACCTTGGGGTAAGGTAGAGGGGTGGAAAGAGGGTGGAAGGGTGGTTGGGAACCCCTCCTGGGCACTCTGATTTCTGGGAGGGGGATTGTGTTTCTGTATTCCCTTTAACTTGTCTATGTCTGTAACTTCCAACTNGGGGGGTGGGGTGGGGGGGCAGGAAACTCCCAAACCATCACATAGGTTCTCAGGACAAAGCTATGTGTTGAATGTAAAGATTGCCACCACCACAACTGGCTGGAGTTTCAGGCTGAAATCATTGTTTGAAAGAGGAGTTTGAAGATGCACCACTCACACCCCACGTTACATCATGTAATTGTAAAACTGCAATGTATTCTCTCTGAGGGGTCTCTTGGGCTCCTGTGCTGCTAACTGGTGGTTTTTTTTTTAATGAGAAGAATTAGATTCTAGGTTGTGAAAAACAAACAGTGGTGATGTCTGCTGCACTCGTAGGCTTGCTGAGATGGATGAGAACAAGGACACAAATATAGCTAAGGCACAGAGAGTCTCTGTCTGGGAGCTGCTGTGTCTGCTGGGCTTCTGCTGTGTAACCCAACTCATCACTCTGCTTCTAACCTCCCTTGCCCATCCTCCAAACTCACCTTGCATGTAAGGCAGACCCTAGGGTAAGGTAGAGGGGTGGAAAGAAGGTGGGAGGGTAGCTGGGAGCCAGTTTTTTTCAAACTCATCAGTTTTAAACTATTGGGGTTTTTCAACTGCTGCATTTAAAAAAAGAAAAAACAATAACAACAACAAAACCAAAAACCAACCCAAAAACCAACAACAAAACCCCCCATAAAACAAAAAAACATAAAATAACAAGCAGAGTAATGTAAATCAGTTTTAACTTTCTTGTCAAGGCGAGTGGCTGGTGTGAAAAAGACAAACCTGGGAACTTACTCAGTTCTCAACTGAAGGCTGCCTGCTGTGGTTGAGTTATTGTATCTTGCTGTGTTACAAGCTGGCTTTCCTTGGTTGCTTTGGTTTTACAGATACTGTAATGGGGAAGTTTTGTGTTGAAAGGTTACTTGGCCCTGTAACCTTAATTTAATGATCAACAGGGCTAGCTTTAGTCTCTGCATAAAGGGAGAAGCCTCTTGACTTCACATGCTTGGCTTAAAGCAAGGGATACCTTTCCTTCACTGTGTTCCCTGGCTGCCATGCCAGTGAATACCTCTGACCCACTGATACACCCTGCCTGGGGTAATCCAGGCCTTTCTTCCCTCAGCTGGTTTTGCTCAGATATTCCCAAAGAAGTCTCAAATCAGTGGCTTGAAGGAGTCTCCTTCTGTGAGGGAGAATTTTGCCTCTGCTTCCTCAGTCTTGGAGTTCCTTTCTGTGAGGGAGAATTTTACCTCTGCTTCCTCAGTCTTGGAGTTCCTTTCTGTGAGGGAGAATTTTGCCTCTGCTTCCTCAGTCTTGGAGTCTCTTTCTGTGAGGGAGAATTTTGCCTCTGCTTCCTCAGTCTTGGAGTCTCTTTCTGTGAGGGAGAATTTTGCCTCTGCTTCCTCAGTCTTGGAGCTTGCCAGGCATGTTTACTATTGGTAAGTAAAATGCATAGAAATATAAATGAATGAACCCCAGGATAGAGATGTTCTTTATGAACAGGATTATCTTTCAGAATTTGAGGTGGCTCAGGTCTGGAATTTAGTCTGGGCTGTCTTTTCGGATGCAACCCTGAATGCCCTTGAAGTGAAGCACCATAGAATCATAGACTCATAGAATGGTAAGGTTGAAAGGGACCTCAAGGATCATCCAGTTCCAGCCCCCTGCAATAGGTAGGGACACCTCCCACTAGCACAGGTTACTCAAGGCCTCCTCCAACCTGGCCTTGAACACCTCCAGGGAAGGAGCAGCCACAACCTCCCTGGGCAACCTGTGCCAGTGTCTCACCACCCTCACTGTAAAGAACTTCCTCCTGACATCCACTTTCAATCTCCCCTCTGCCAGTTTAAACTCATTGCTCTCAGCGCAACTGTGTGCTGGGCTGCAGCAAGAGCAGTGTGGGCAGCAGGACAAGGGAGGGGATTGTGCCCCTTTGCTCTGCTCTCCTCAGACCCCACCTGCAGTCCTGGGTGCAGTTGTGGAGCCCCCAGCACAGGAAGGACATGGAAGTGTTGAGGCGGGTCCAGAGGAGGCCACCAAGATGCTGAGAGGGCTGCAGCAGCTCTGCTGTGAAGACAGGCTGAGAGAGTTGGGGNCCAGGGAGGTTGTGGAGCACAGAATCACCCAACGTGATCAAAGATACCATTGGGTGATTCTGTGCTCCAGAACCTTCCTGGAGGTGTTCAAGGTCAGGTTGGATGAGGCCTTGAGTGACCTGTACTAGTGAGAGGTGTTCCTGTCTATGGCAGGCGTTTGGAACTGGATGATCTTTGAGGTCCCTTCCACCCTTACCATTCTATAATTCAATACCAGGCACTCCCTGATTGATGCACACACACACACACACATACCCCCAGACTCCATACTCCACATCTTCCTCTGCCTGCTGCACAACGACAGCCCGGAGCAGCACTGGCAGCACCCCTGCCAAACCGCACTGAGGAACTTTTACTCTTTAAAGAGAGAGGACAAAAAAAGCTACAAAATGTTTTTTTTTTTTTTTTAAAAAAAGGCAACTCACATCTTGCTAGTGACAAGCAAGCGAGAAAAAACTCCAACCCTCTTGCAGCAGACCATCAGTAACCAAAGGAGAGGAAACTTGGGGGCCAGCAAGGGAGGTCATGCTGTAGGCACTGACCTCAAGAGTGTTGTGTGGTAGCTCACCCTGTGCACTGCTGTTTCACAGAGCAGTTTCAACTCCCCAGCTCAGGCCAGCCCCAGGTCTCCTGCACATGCCTCTGGGTTTGTCCTCATGCACCTGTTCATCTGCTACCTGCATGTGCCACCAGACCACCCCCCTGCTCCGGGCTCAAAGATTGCTGGGGATCCCCAAAATCCACACCCAGAGACAGACAGTCTGCTCCAAGGAAACAGCAGCCTTGCAGATACTGCACTCCAAGGCTGTCAGGGACCTGGGCCACAGGGCTGGTGGGATTCCACCTCTGACTCTTGGTGTAACCGGTCCCGATGGGGAGCTGCTGAAGTGAATCACTGAAATGCAGCCTGGACCCTTGAAATGTGCCAATGTGTTTCTTTTAAATAGGATCATAGAATGGTAAGTTTGGAAGGGACCTCAAGGATCATCTAGTTCCAGGGACACCTCCCACTAGTACAGGTTACTCAATGGCCTCATCCAACTTGGCCATGAACACCTCCAGGGAGGTTGTGGAGCACAGAAGACCTGAAGGTAGGTTATGGAGCACAAAAGACCTCCCTGGGCAACCTGTGCCAGTGTCTCACCACCCTCACTGCAAAGAACTTCCTCCTAACATCCATTGGGTTTCCTCCCCCTCCAAAATTTTCAGTGTGTATCTGGATTGAGTTAGACGACGATTCCTGGTAGCAGTTTAAGACATAGAAACTGTAAAAGCTGAGCTAAATTCAGGTCACATCTGTCCACCACTAATTTTTCTCTCTTTCATGGGCCTCATTCAATTATGAGTGACTCATTTACGAGTTTTATTTTTAACGATTACCAAAATTCAGTAACACTGTTATAAGAGAAGTGCTTTATCTTCCTTAAAACTGAGTTTCTCAGCAAAGCTGATGCAACCCAATCCCAGCACAAGACATTTGTTCATGTAACTGCAGTTGCTTACAAAGGGGTTTAAAGACAGAAATCATAGCACCCTCTCAACAACACAGCTATGTGTTCGGATGAAGCTGGCAGCACTTTTCAGAGGTTACCATCCTCCACCAGCAGTGATCTGAGGGATGCAGGGTCACTGCATGCCATTCACCTCACTTCTACCTCACACACCTTCTATCTATCTACAGAATCATAGAATGGTAAGGTTGGAAGGAACTTCAAAGATCATCCAGTTCCAACACCCTGCCATAGGCAGGGACACCTCCCACTAGCACAGGTCACTCAAGGCCTCCTCCAACCTGGTCTTGAACACCTCCAGGGAGGGAGCAGCCACAACCTCCCCGGGCAACCTGTGCCAGTGTCTCACCACCCTCACTGCAAAGAACTTCCTCCTAACATCCAGTCTAAATCTCCCCTCTGCCACTTCAAACCCATTGCCCCTTCTGGCATTACAAGACCTTCTCAATAGTCCCTCCCCAGCCTTCCTGTAGCCCCCCTCAGATCCTGGAAGGCTTCTCTAAGGACTCCTGGAAGCCTTCTCTTTTGCAGGCTGCAGAGCCCCAACTCTCTCAGCCTGTCCTCACAGCAGAGCTGCTGCAGCCCTCTCAGCATCTTGGTGGCCTCCTCTGGACCCACTCCAACACTTCCATGTCCTTCCTGTGCTGGAGAATCCAGAACTGCACACAGGACTGCAGGTGGGGTCTGAGGAGAGCAAAGCAAAGGGGCACAAACCCCTCACTTGCCCTGCTGCCCACACTGCTCTTGCTGCAGCCCAGGACTCGGCTGCTGTCTGGGCAACTTCCTAGTTGTTATTTCTTCAGAGCTTGCTTCCATCCCAAGCAAGACCATGACTTTAACCTCATTGTTAAACCCTCTTGTGTTTGTGTACATAGATGTCAACTTTTAAGTCCTTTTTGATGCCTGGAGAGGTACTGCTTGTACCAGCCACATTCAAGCAGTAGGTTTGCCATCATTTGCAGGGCAATGCATTTGTTTTCCTTACTGGCCTGTGACTTGATGTTGGCTGTACCATGTGTCTGTGCTTAAGACATCTTGCTTTAAAACCCTGATGTAGTTTACTGAACTGCTGAAATTGCAACTGATAGAACATTGGAATGTGAATATTGAAAAGATGCTGTGCAAATCTCAGTGGGCAGTGAGTCATTAGGAGAGTTGGAATTGTCAGTGAATGTGTGCTGTTTCTGCTCTGCGTAAGGTAGCTGAGGGTAGCTGCGCCCTCAAGACTTGCAGGCTTGGCTCTGCCCATCCTCAGCCCATCCACTGCACTGACATGGCCTTGGCCTCAGCCTTCCAAACTCCAGCTCAGAGATGATGACACCAAACTGTGTGGCACAGTCAACTTGCTAGAGGGCAGGGATCCATCCAGAGGGACCTGGACAGGCTGCAGAGCTGTGCCCAGGCTAACCTCATGATATTCAACAAGGTCAAGTGGAAGGTCCTGCACCTGGGTAGGCACAATTCCAAGCACAACTGCAGGCTGGGTGGGGAATGGCTGAGAGCAGCCCTGAGGAAAAGGCCCTGGGGGTCTGGGGTGATGAAAAGCTCAAGAGGAGGCTGCAGTGTGAGTGCAGCCCAGACAGCAACTGTGTGCTGGGCTGCAGCAAGAGCAGTGTGGGCAGCAGGGCAAGGGAGGGGATTGTGCCCCATTACTCTGCTCTCCTCAGACCCCACCTGGAGTCCTGTGTGCAGTTCTGGAGCCCCCAGCACAGGAAGGACATGGAAGTGTTGGAGCAGGTCCAGAGGATGCCACCAAGATGCTGAGAGGGTTGCAGCAGCTCTGCTGTGAGGACAGGCTGAGAGAGCTGGGGCTCTGCAGCCTGGAGAAGAGAAGGCTTCCAGGAGACCTTAGAGTAGCCTTCCAGGGTCTGAAGGGGGCTACAGGAAGGCTGGGGAGGGACTATTGACAAGGTCTTGCAATGCCAGGACAAGGGGCAATGGGTTTGAAGTGGCAGAGGGGAGACTGAAAGTGAATGTTAGGAGGAAGTTGTTTGCAGTGAGGGTGGTGAGACACTGGCACAGGTTGCCCAGGGAGGTTGTGGCTGCTCCCTCCCTGGAGGTGTTCAAGACCAGGTTGGAGGAGGCCTTGAGTGACCTGTGCTAGTGGGAGGTGTCCCTGCCTATGGCAGGGTGTTGGAACTGGATGATCTTTGAAGTTCCTTCCAACCTCACCTATCTATGATTCTATGATGCCTGGTAGAGAGTGTATTTTAGGCACTGACCTTCTGTTTGTGCATGTTGTGCACATACTGAAGAGGCAGTAACCCTTCCTCGAGTGATCTAAAACCCTAAACTGATCCTGTTCACATGAATGGAGGCTAACTGTCCGAGCTGCCTTGTATCTCCAACATTAGTTTCAACACTTTGTATCTTTTGTCTTTCTCTCAGTTTCTAACCTGGAAAGCAGTTGCAAAGGTTGTTGTTTAGAAAGTGTATCGTACCCATGTTCATGTTTTGTGGGGTTTAAGAAAAAAGAAAAGAAAGAAAAAGAGAAAAATAAAAAGAAAAGGAAAAGAAAAAGAAAAACAAAGAAAAAAGAAAAAGAAAAAAGAAAAAGGAAAGGAAAAAGGAAAAGAACAAGAAAAAGAAAAAGAAAAAGGAAAAAGGAAAATAACAAAAAGAAAAAGAAAAAGAAAAAGAAAAAAAAAGAAAAGAAGAAAAAGAAAAAATAAAAAGGGAAAAAAGAAAAAGAAAATAAAAAAGAAAAAGAAAAAGAACAAGAAAAAGGAAAAAGAAAAGAAAGAAGAAAAAGAACAAGAAAAAGAAAAAACATAAAGAAAAAGAAAACATAAAAAGAAAAAAGAAAAAAACAACAAAAAGAAAAAGAAAAAGAAAAGGAAGAAAAGAAAAAGAAAAAGAAAAAGAAAAAGAAAAAGAAAAAGAAAAAGAAAAAGAAAAAGAAAAAGAAAGAAAAAAGAAAAATGAAAAGGAAAAGAACCAGAAATCAAACATATCAAGGAAGGAAAGACACAAACTAGTTAATTTTCTTAGTTTGCTTGTATTTTACCATTATCTTGGTACCTAATTTTCCCAGGAACTACCCAAACCAGAATATATTGGGCAGAATTTGCCATGCTGAAGAGTTTTGATGCATTGCCTGGGATGCCAAAGGCCAGGCTGCCCCAAATAAGCACCTTACCGGCACTTTGTTGGCTCTGCAGAGTCAGCCAAGGTTGACACAGAGCTTCAGCTCTTGTCTTTTCCATAGTCCTCTGTCTCCCCTGCTCTAGGTCCTCTTGGTCTAGGGAGTTTCATAGTGCTAGAGAAATACTGAACTTGAGATAACAGTGTGGATATGCCCTGCTTTGGTGCAGGAGGATGGGAATCAGGCCAAGATCCCCAAAGCTGCCTTCAGCAGCATCTCAAGTTCCCCTAGGCTCCCTGGATCTGTGCTGGGCTGCTTGCCTTCCTTGAATTCTATTTCTGATCTGGGCACAGGCCTGGAAAACCCTGAGCTGCTTCTGGGCACATCTGGCTTGAGGCCAGGGTGTTGTGAGGCAGACTGCTGCACTGCAAGAAAGCACCTGAATTACTTCCAGAAGCAAATTGTCTCTGGATGTGGTACAGCTGCATTCCCCTGTGCTGCACTTCAGCTACCAAGTCTAATGTGCTTCAAGCTGTTTTTGTGTTGAAACAACTCTGGCATAAAATATTGTCCTATGACTGCTGAGAAGAAAAGCTCTAGGAAGCTACTATCAGGATATTGTTGTTGGATTAATACAGGATGTTGGGCAAATAACTTAATCTCTTTGTCTCCAGTTACCTCTTGCATATCAGGTTTCATAATTGCCACAAAAATCATGTTGTAAAGGTGATTGATTGTTTATGAAGTGCTTTGAACCTTGTTTTAAAATAATAGAAGTAGGAAGGGAAGAAGGAAAACCAGGTAAGATCTTAAATTATTTCAATGGATTTNGAGGTTGTGGAGCACAGAATCACCCAACGTGATCTTTGATCACGTTGGGTGATTCTGTGCTCCGCAACCTCCCTGGGCAACCTGTGCCAGTGCCTCACCACCCTCACTGCAAACAACTTTCTCCTAACAACCACTTTCAATCTCCCCTCTACCACTTCAAACCCATTGCCCCTTGTCCTGGCATTGCAAGACCTTGTCAATAGTCCCTCCCCAGCCTTCCTGGAGCCCCCTTCAGATCCTGGAAGGCTACTCTAAGGTCTCCTGGAAGCCTTCTCTTCTCCAGGCTGCAGAGCTTCAACTCTCTCAACTTGGCCTCACAGCAGAGCTGCTGCAGCCCTCTCAGCATCTTGGTGGTCTCCTCTGGACCCACTCCAACACTTCCATGTCCTTCCTGTGTTGCAGGCTCAAGAACTGCACACAGTACTCCAGATGAGATCATCTCGCTCAACTGTCTGATGTCATGGACAGCCTGTTTGGGGGGAGGGTTGGACCTCCAGTGGTCCCTTCTGAACTGATCCATCCCATGATTGCTATTCAGATTTCCACCTCCTTTGCAGATGGACAGACAGACTTACCCTTGTGCCACGTGAAGCACTATGCCATGTTTATGCCATCAAGCACACAGTGGTACAGCCTTGTTTGTTGATGTGTCTTGTGTTTCTGTACAGGTGCTGTACCAGTTCTTGGCCTGACAGACCCGAGGCTCTGCTACTTACTGGATGGATTCATCTTCATCTATGCCATCATCATAACAGCCCTTTTTGTGAAAGCAAAGGTCAGGCTACCAAAACAGGGATGCATTTTGCTTTGGAGTAATGACTTGTAAACAACTTTGGCTTGCCCTGGGAAGTGGAAGTGGAGAGGAAAACTGTCTCTGAGAATTAGACCTTTTGGGTTTTTTCTCTTCCTTAAACTTTTAGCCTTTTCAGTACCATCCTGAGTTGTCTGGAGGATCTGTAGGTGAGGGCTCTCAAATGGAGGGGAAGAGAGTATAGAAGCATGTTTTGATGCTACAGTTATGGATGCAGTCAAAAACTCTGCTGGGAAATGTCTGATCAACAGTAATGTGGTTTCTTCTGCTATGTTTTCGTTGGAAAGAGTCTAGAGAATACACAGAAAATCCCAGATAAAAGGCAGGATTACAAATCATAGAATCATAGAATGGTGAGGTTGGAAGG
>VWZE01025506.1:25824-41823 GCA_013396675.1 Eubucco bourcierii | reverse complement strand
ATGAATAACAATTAACTCAGTATACATGTTCTAGATTTGAGTATTTCATATATTTGAAACAAACGGAAATAAAAGTAAATTAACTCATGAAATGCTACTATTTTCTACCACTTTTTAAACTCAGTAATACACATGCAGTGTTCCATACTGAATTTAGGAGCTTTATATAATTGCAGGTTGATGCATAGATGGAAGTTGGGAGTGTTAACTCAGAAGCCATCTGAGGGTGAGAATGTCCTGTAGCTGCTGGTTACTGAATACTAAAAGTACCAGGAGTCAGTGGAAGACTCATATTTTCCTTGCTGTCTTTTTCACTGTCATCTTCCAGGCCATTGCAGCAGTGATATTGGTGAACAGCATGCTGGGCTAGATGAGGATTGTTTTGAGGCAGTATGACTGTTTCTATGTGCTAGATTCTAGCAAGGTTTTATCATCCTGTTGAGGAGAGATGTAGATTTAAAATAAGCATATGTTAATAATAAGCTTAAGATGGTCATGATAATGAAGGAATCTTGCGTTAGAAACAAAAAGGCTCTGCATAACACAGTATGAGCTACAATGTACTGTCTGAGAGGTACTTAACCTGATTAACACTTGACAAAGATTTAAAAAAAAAAAAATTGATTTCATATTGTTCTATCACATCTGGAGGTCTAATCTGCATACCTTGATAGTGATATTTCTGTATAAATGCTGTAGAGGATTTTAGAGAGGTGTTACCTCTAGCTGAAGAGCAGTTCCCTATGCAGATCACTGCTCCATGCACATTCATCGTCTTTGGGAAGTAAATGCATGATCCTATCTATAGTAGCGATGAAGGATTTTGCATTGCCTTTCTTCTAAACATAGTTTAGATTATTTTTTCCCTAGTATCTGACCATGAAAGGCTGCAGAATGAAAGCTGTTTGCTTAAATTCAGCCCAGATAAGATGAACGGATATTATGTTTGCTTTTGCTGTCATGACAGGCAACTTCATAGGCCTGCTGATTGTTATTCCTAGCACCTCAGACCAGGCTGACAACTCAGAAAATAGTCAGTATCATTGTACCAAAGATTTTAAACTTTCCTTTAAAATGTGTTCATAAAGATGTCATTTTCTGCAAAAGGGGATGTTGTGCTTAATGCTACACTGAACCACTTCAGAAAAGGACTTGAAAATTCCTAATGGTACCACCTAAAATTGACTTTTTGTCAAGATTTGAGGAGAAGCATTCTGGGAAAATGCTAGCTAAAACATATACTTCCTGACGTACCAAAAGCATAAGAGAGGAAGAGTTTGGGTTTTATTTTGGTTTGTTTTTAACAGGTTTGTAACTTCCTGAGTTTGCTTAATTTTGAGTTGATCAGCTCTTGAGTTAGCCTGTTTTTAGACCTTGTGAAAGTCCTGCACCTGTTTGGAAATTTTTAGAAGTTTTCAAATCATAGTAAGTGGTTCCTGTCTGTTTTTTTTTTGGAGGAGGGAGTGGGAGTTGCAATTGTCAACGTACACAACCAATATAAAAATTTGAGTTGCTCGGTGTTGCGATGTTGTCCATGTTAGGCTTTCTCAGGAAATCAGTGTTAGCAAGCTGTGCCAGGCACATTTTCCTACAAGAAGATGATTCCTGCAAGAAATGTGTCGTCCATTATGCAACTGTTTTTTGTTCTTAGTGCTCCTTTATTTTCAGTCTTCAGATTTCAGTATCATTCTTCTTATACCTATCTTCCTGATCAGTAATGGATCTGCCAAGTGTCACTGGTCCCAAAGGCACTGCAGACACTACCACTTTCAGACTCGCCCTCAGTTCTGTTTTCTGCCACTCACCATGATTTTCATTTGCGGTCATTTGCTCACCTTTCAGTTCATGTGACAGTGATACTCTTTTCCTAGACACTCCTAATAACGGTGAATCACTTTCTTTAGAGAATAATAAACAGCTAGCTGAAACTCCAGGGCACTGGCAGCTAATACCATGCTAAAATACTCAGTGGAGTAACCTGACAAGATTTACGTGATCTTGGTGTGCTTAGAAAAATGTTCTGTTTACCTTAGCTATTGTCGTCAGTTCTCATTGACTTCAAAGCCAGCTGTTGTAACTGTGCAGTTTTAGCTTAACAGTGATTATCTTTTGATAATATATTCACATACAATGAGGTGTTCAGTCTTAAGCCAGAAAAGGAGAAAGCTGCTAAGGAATCTGCTTGACAGCAAAAGTGAAGCACACTTGATCCCACCAAGGAAGAAGATGTAAGGTAAAAGTTAATAATACAGCAAAAAATGTGAGTTATGCACTTCCTCTGTTTGGAAAATTGAACAGAATGGACACTATGACTAACCAGTAGAAAATTATAGAAACCTACAGAGGGGAAAAAAAAGCAGTGGAACATGCTCATTTAAAACAAATCTTACATATTCATTAAAAATTATTACTGAAAAAAGTAAAAAAAAAAACCACTGAAGAGAAATATAAATGTAGGGAGAGATTGAACAACACCCATAAAAACTGAGATTATAATAAAAAACCCCGATACATGAAACCATTTTTCCATCTGGAAATGAAGGAGATTCTTTTATGCCAACTGAAGTCAGTTTTCCATTTGAGATTATCTATAGCTTCTCATACTACATGGTTTTGTCTTTCTTTCCATCAGATGACAAAAAACAAAAAAATAAAAAAAAAATTTTTTTTACAGTGTGAGATTGTTTTCTTTGGAGTAATTGCCAAGTTTTAATGAGTTTAAAGTATGGACATTTGTAGCTGTTCCATACTCTTTAGTAATCGTCTCATTTTTATGATAATTCTCATTTCTATTGCTTAAGAAATGGAACCCCCAAAAAAGCTCATGAAAAAAAAATACAGATTGTATCACTTTTAACATCAGTTTCTCTGGAGGTCGATGTATGGCCTCTATAAAAGGAATCTGCATTGTCTTCATTTTGTCTGATAATATCAAGAGAGTCATTTTCATATAAATACACTTTTGACTTAGCACTTCATCACACAATCTTTACACATTTCCCTCCAGAATATTCATTGATTTTGTATTCTGATCTGTGTTATCTCTGCCTTGGAGTTTGATTTGACTTATAAAGTTAGACCAGCTCCAGGCCTTTCTGAGAACTCTTTTAATGTTGATACTGCACAAGTAGTTGTGCCTCTTTGACACACCAGACCAGTTGTTTTTTCTTCTCATCTTCTGCAGGCTCTACAGATTATATTCTTTATTATATCTCTTATTTTCCTACGAGACCCTGAAGATGAATTGGTTAGATGAAAATAGAGTGCGATCAAGAGGCAAAGAAGGCAGAAAGAAAACAGACAAGAAGAAAGACTGTAGTTTTGTGTATAAGCAGAAACAACAACAAAAAAAATTCTATCAGCATGCAAGTTAGTAAAATGCTTTGCACTTACATTGTACCTCCTACAGATGTCACATGCCTCGCAAGTGTTCATGCACTGCACAGCCCAGAAATGAGCAGGTTTTATTCTGTTAGAAGGAAAGCAACTCTTGACATATGTAATAGGAAATAAGGAAAATACTGGTGATAATCTTTGAACTGCAAGTTCATTAGCAGATAAGATACTTTTTAAGCTGCTAATTTGCATTATCTTAAATGCTGATTTTTCAGATAGTAATTAAGATTAAATCGTTAGTTTGTATGCTTCACTTGATTTGCTTTTATCACACTAGTTTGTTAAAGGTAGTCAATATGACTGCAGTCAGTCAACTTTCAGAAGTGGTCAATGAATGTCCACTGTGACTATTGGAAAGTCAGTGATTGTGTGTGGTGAGCATATCATGACAGAATGATCATGAACAGTCCTCCACGAAAGAATAACATTTTGTCAATTCATATGAATATGACAGATATTTAATATCTGATATAATGAAAGACACCATTTCAGGTGGTTGTGCCATTTTCAGATCTAAAAGTAGTACAAGGAGTGTCCTCACATGGAATATTAAGCCAGTTTTAACTTAGTGTTGGACCAATGTCAACAAAAATGTTGCTGAACCGAAGCACCATTCCTGATTGCACTGTCGTCTTTCAAACCATTCAGACTGTAAAAAAACACCGTGTTATTGCTGAACTACTCAGCAGTCCAAGTTGCTGGCAACAACTTTTAGCTGTTGTGTGTCCTCCCAGATTACCAGGATTGAAGTACTGAAGAGAAGATTTTACCCAGAACATCCTCTGCGTGATCTTAGTACAACTTTTAATCAACCAGTTATACAGACTTAAAAAAAGAAAGTTTACCTTTCCAGTACTGTATTTCAAAGTGTCTGGTTTGCAGGTAGAGAGCATGCTAGTTAGTGGGCCTGGATTACTGGTGTCTAGTTCTGACCTGTGCCTGTGTTGTGACCTGCTCTGTACCTCCAGGCTGGGATTGTTCTGTAGAAGATGCATCTTTGCAGCGTATTTGTCTTACGCTGGTGCTTTCTAATACATTTAGGAATGTCATGAATTGTAGTTAAATAACAATACTATTAAAAATTACTGTGAATCCATGAAGTCCATGAAGGATCAGCAACCATAGCCACTCTTTTATGAAAGAGATGGTGAATACACTGTATTTGCCTGTGGACACCAGGGCAAAAGGCCAAGCTGCTATGCAGAGACGTAGCACTAAGCCTTCAAGTTGGTTAGCTCATACTTCAAGGTCAACTGGCCTAGAAATATGTATGACTGAAACTGTTGCAAAGTTTTGGGTCACTTTTTATTTGCACATCTCATTGCCTGTATTTATAGATGTAGCCTGAGGTTTGGATGGGTGAATGTTTTCATCATTCAGAACTGCACAAGCTCAGATATCTGAGTTTACAAATTGCTGTTGGTAGCTGACCCAAAGCATCCTCTTTTGAAGAATGTGAACCTCACTTTACTTCATTTTGCAACTTCCATGCAAGAGGCTATTGCATTAAACATACAAACCCTATTCCTTCTGTGTCTCACTGGAACAAGAGATGGGCACATTGTACCACTTATTCTGGAAAATTATTAACACTTGCTTAGATAGTCAGTTCCATTGAAGGGGGATTTCTTGAGTAAAGGAGTATTCTATCTAGTCCAAATTATTATTGCTGTTTTAGCCAAGTATTTTCAGTAAGTGGATGAGGTAATATGAACTATAACACTGTCAGTGTGTGGCTGGTACACCTCTTACATCTCTGAGCAAGGCAATTCATTATTTTACTTCCCAGGGGTTGTGAACGAAATTAAAATTTCTATGAGAACACAATCCCTGAAGATCCAGGGTGACCTCTTTTCTCATTTTGGATGATAGGGCCTTAAATAAAATGTAACAGCTTTCATTTAATATTTTTCATTTGCCGACAGCCTGACATTGTTGGTATTTAGCTTAAATTCATGTTCTGTCAAATCTCATTAGTTTATTTGTAATAGGAATCAATTTGATTGTAGCTCCCTGGTTTCAATAATAGCTAGGATATCTTCTAATAATCATGCAAAGCTTCGATACTGCTTTCTTATACATTTAAGTACCACTTAGTGGTTTCTTATGGGATGTGCTTCAAATGAGACATATTAATATTTGAAAATATCTGTTTGAGAGGTTTCACCATTTGCACAGTTTGAAAGGATTTACTTCTGATTATTGTCTTCAATCCATTACTATTTTTGTGTCCTAGCCATCAAGGAATAATTTCTCCAAACAATCTGATAGATAGTTATGAGATGGTGAAAGAGAAGAATGTGTCAGCCATTTGCTTCTTGTTTTTAAAGAATTGTCTTGAGGTAGTTTGTGTAGACAACAGTAACAGTTCTGGGGTAATAGTACAATAATGGCTTGAGCTTTTCAGGCGATTCAGTATCAGCTGTCATGCACAGCAGTTTCTGAGAGTTATTTGTGGTACTATTGGAAAGTTACAGATTGCATGATTCTCTACAAAGAAATTACTCACTTCGTCTTTTGAGTCTATTAAATCGTTTTCTGCAGGAAGTTTTCTGGCCTGCTGTTTTGTTTTAATAGAATACTCCTTTCTGATAGCAGTATTTTTACATGAATATATGGTTCTCATAGTGTTTTTTGGAAAGTGCTAGGATTAATACTCATTATTTCACTATGTGTATGCCCGCACCGATAATTTTACCAGTCCTCTGTGCAGGGCCTCATGAATGTAGCTGTGCTGACTACTAACCCAAGATGGAAAACTGTATATAGTTTTACTCATTTGCTGTTTACTTACTCTTGGAGAAATTGCTACAAGGGAAAAAACCTCATCTAACTTGTGACAAGATCCAGTGAATCTTTTATGCTACTATCTTTTAATTCCTATCTGGGTGAAGGTTTGAAGTGGTATCTCTGTCTGTGTAAATGTATTACATATATAAGCAGAATAAGGTATTACTGTCAAGAATGTAATAATTGTAAATATTTATAAGTGTGGCATTTGTACACTGGAGTGTATCCTCAAACTGATTTTAAATGCTGTAAACTTATTTTTAATTTGTTGAATGATTAAATGTGGAAAATTAATCAGATTATGAAAATATGTTGACTTTCATCTTTTTTTCTTTGTAGGAGGACTGAAAATCTTTGCAGTCACTCTTATGTGGAAAATCAATATAATAAGAAAATGTTGATTTAGCTTTTCATATGGAAATATGTTTTCTGAATGTAGTTAGAAAGTCTTAAGGAGACCAGATTCAAAGAGTTTTTCCTTTTGAAATGAGAATGGTTATTTAAGGAAAACAATTTAAATGGGAGAAAAATCTTATTCAACTGGGTTGAAGTTAACTTCACCTGCATAAATTCTGAGTATTAATCTATGAAACCATTCATACGAGAATGTTTTTGGAATGCTGAAGTTTTATAGTTGTCAGCTATGCCATGTTGCTGAAAGTCAAGCTCTGCAAGGTAAGTGTTTCAGTTTAGCCCAATTTTCCTCCATGCTTTTGCAACACATGCAAATATGGCCTTTTCTGCATGAGAATATGTCTGATTAGAAAGGTGTGTTACTGCTCTTGGTAGAGGAGCTAGAAAGGAAGCTGCGCTAAAGACATTAAAAAATAGTAAACACAAAATAAATCTGATGAAGCCTTGCCAGTTGAAGAACAGAATGAATAGGGAGTTTCTAGAATTTGTAGGGGATTTAAACTAAAATAGCAGTTTGGGATATAACTCTGCATAGCTCCAGGCACATGGACCCTTACCCTGATCTATAAAGAAGATTCAGGTATTTGAAAAGGGTTTCCTATCTTCAGAGCCTTTGCTCTTTTCAAGCTTGGCCATTATCCATTCCCCATATGCAGCAGGCAAATGACTGACCAGCTATAATAGTTGTTTAGATTTAAGAAAAAAGTAAGAAGTTTTTCTTATACTATTTTATGTAAAAAAAATTCAGTGAATAATTGTAGTGGTGTTTTAATAGCTTCACAAATACTTTGCATTCCTAAAATGACTTTTTTGGGGTTTGTTTCACTTTACCTTCAAATATAATTTCTGTGTATAACATGTACATGTGCACCCTTTTTTTTTTCTTAATCTGACAGTATTTCTGTCCTTACCTGTGAAAAATTCTTTGAAGCATGCCAGTCAGTAAAAGAAACTTCTTCAGTCCTTTTCTGTCATACACTAAATTCTCAGATGAACCTATTGCTATATTTTTGTCCAAATCCTTTTTTTTTCCTTTTTTTTTTAAATAATACCGATGGAGATGAAGCAATATGCTTTTCAGTCCTCCAAACATTTTCTGTGGGTGTCTGACATTACTGAAGTAATTTGTGATAGGAATTATCCGTACCAGAAGTGAAAAAAAATCATGGGTCACAGTAAATTATTAGAACAAGGGTGAACATTGAGGGCAATATTATCTTAAAGTATGTTGCAAAATGTTATTTTCTTCATAACAGTAGACTTTTAAGCCATGCAGACTGATGCATCTGTGCAATTGACAAACTCAATTTGAAAGAAGTAGCTTTCTAGATATTGAGCTTTGTATTCTTCATGTTTCTTTACTATAATAACAGAATTATTTCTCCTTCCTTCCTTAGGCAGAATACTTACTGATATTGGTGGCAGTTTTCAGATATTAGTAATTACAAGGAAAGAACCTTGATAATAATAATAAAATCCCTAGGTTACTGAGGAAGTTGTTTATTCATTTCCATTTTAGAAAACCAGATAATCATATTGTTTAAGAGGTGTTTATAAGGCATTGAGTGCAGCAGGATTATTGAAGATGATGGGCAGGTCAGACCCCAACCAGTGAAAAAAGTCAGTAGCTTTACACACATGATCTAAAGTCTCTGCATTTTCTTCAGATTTTGGTAATTATTTCTTCATTAAAAATAGATCTGTACTTATGAAGCGCCTTAACTTATTTTACAGTGTTCTTAGAAAGGTATGAAGTAGAATATACCCTAAAGATTCCTATCTATTTATAGTTCTGTGCTGATTCACAGTAAAGTGCAACACAGCTGATTCTGCTGCCAGGTAGAAACCTGAGAACACAGAAGTAGTGAAACGTACCCTAAATAGATGTAATTACGTGTTGTGTGGTGTGCCAGAAAGGCATCCTTCAGGCATAGTGGTATGAGAACTTAGAATCAGGCATCTAGGTCATTGGGTTTTGAATTTAGCTACCTCCATTTACCCTGTATTTTAATTTTGGACTAAACGGTGTTGATTTGGATCTCACAAATGGCATCTAATCCTGAATAGAATATCCCCTATTCATATGATAGGGTTTTTTTTAGGGTGATGAGCAAACTGCTGTTATTATTTTTAAATATCTGAGAAATATTTTGCAACCTAAATTTGTTAAAAGGTGTAATTTTGGTTCCAGGGTTTCAAGACAGAAAGAGCAATTGGTACAGGATGGTTAAGATTAGACTAATAGTCACATTTTGGGGTGAGATCTAAGTTTCTCTCTGGATACATACGTTCTAATCCTGAAAATAGTGGTGATGCCAGAAGACCTTACTTCAGAAGCAAATTAACTTAGTGGTTTCACACAATAAGGCAATGTCAGTCTGAATAAAGTTTCTGATGTGTGGCCTTAAATGAACTTTACACTAAATATCTACATAATTCACACATTAGTTCATATATCTCTCTATCTCTATATCTCTATATATCTATCTACTAACTGTTATCTCTGCATGTTGAAAAATACTTGGTTTTCTGAAATTACCTGATCTTGATCATATGCTACATGAAATTTATGGATTATAGGTAAGAAATTAAGAGTTACTTGATTTTAAATACAATTAAATACAATAAATTATGCTATTATAATTTGTAAAAAAAAAAATCAAAAGGAAGCATGAAGCAAATGAGTGTCTCTCACTGGAAGATGGAGGACTGCATCTGCAGGAAGTAGGATTTTGTGCTGCTTTCTGAGCTTGTGAATGTCAGTGGCTATGAAGGTGCAGCCATACTACAACAGGGTGCGAAGTTCATTGAGCTAGTCTTAAGTCGTTGTTGCTAGACAAGCAAAATAACATGTAAACAGTCTCTAAGTTGTGGAGGCAATTAGACTTCAGAGGCAACTGTACTAAGACTTCTTCCAGCATCTGAGTGACTATGTTCTGAGTGCAGATAGTGCAGCATCTGTCAATGGCATGGGTGTATACTATGTGTGGACAGCATTTGTGAGGATGTAAAGCTGAACAAGATGCATAATTTCTCTGTAACAAGTGTGTAACACCAATGCCTGAAATGCTTCTGTGTCCTGTGAGAAATACCAAGGTGCGGTTAAGACTGTTTTGTGTTAAACAGCAAACTTCAGACAATAACATTTAAGGTTTTTCCAATTTTGGGTGCTGACAGGTTCACCCTGAAGGGCATACTGAAAAATAGTAGTGAGCAACCTGGTGCATTTCTCTATCAATCAGAATGATTTCCCTACAATCTCTCTATTTTGTTCCTTTAAGTAGTTACTCTCTCTTAGGACGTATGTTCACTTCAAATATATGTGGGTCTTTCTGGATCACCAGTCTTAATCTTTCGCAGTCACTCTCTTGCTGATTTCACTTCGAAGTAATAAAATCCACTTTTGATACAGTGCAGAAGTTTTCCAGAAAGAAATGAAGGGTTTTTTTTTCAGACTGAGTGTTACTGGATTTACAGACCACACAGATATTCACTGCCACATTACTAATGTTTTGTGTCCAAATTGAACAGAAAGAGTACTTCTTTTATATTTCAATTAAAAAAAAATGGTGTTAATGTTTTCATACATTGAGGCTTTTCATAGATATCCATGACCATTTCTGCAGTTCCTGGAATTTTGCTTTGCAATTATTCTAAACAGTTTTCATACTGGATCCACTTTTTATCCATTTCTTTGTCAGCTGAACTTAGAACATTCACCAGTTGTCTTGCATGGTGCATCTGCTTCATGTAGCTAACACAAAGTTTTTAAACTGCCTTACTTGGCTACCCTGTATCAATTGAGAAGTATTTCTTTGATTGTGAATTGCATAGCAGATATGTTAGCAGATTTTAATTACGACTAATAAATCTGAAGCTAATTTTGCTAGTTTCTTGTCAGAGGATTGAGCAGGGGCAGGATTAAATTTGACTTCTGAGATGGGTGTCTGAGCAAAAAATAAGCGATTGTGAACTAAATCATAATTTGTCACATATTTTCATGGAGAAAACAGCTCCACCCTCCCAAAATAAGTACAAACATTAACTATAAATAAATAAATGCCTAAATAAAGTGTGGATTAGAAACAACAGATAGAGATGTCGTTTATGACCCAAGTGCTGCTGGGTTAGACTGACTGCTTATATGGAGCTCTTTTATTCATTGAATGACATGAACCAGCACTTCTGAAGAATGTCTGCAGGGTGCTTTGGAGAGAGGGAAGAGGTAGAGTCTCCCATTGAAGTCTCCCATTGAAACTCTACTGCTTTGAATAAATAACTAAGCTTTCAAACCTCTGAGGCAAGTGCTCTCACCACCTCTGACACAGTCACTTCTCTGTTCTCACTGACTGTTTAGGTATTTTATGGAAAAGAGAAGAGTTACAGCATCAGAAGAAGCACAGTGCATTGATAAAACCAGTTGCACCCATGCATACACCACACAGTCAGGTGTGAATCCATCTCTATTTTCCAGTTGTACTGGAAAATAGAGTGGCAAAACCCTTGTCTGACTCAACCTAGTACTCAAGTGAAACATCTGAGTGCTGGTGTTTGTCCTAGTGGATGCTTATTTATTTATACAGCATAGAATGGATATGGACAGAAGGGCAGAAGCTCCAGTTACAGCCCAGTGGTTTGTTTCTCACAGACATAGGAAGAAGCTGAATTGTTTCAACCTGGACAAAAGCACCAGCCACTGAACTGTTGAGTGGATATGGGCTGTGAAAGTTCTGTGAATTGAGGCCATGTTTTTTAACAGGACACTACTTGATCTTTTACTAGTAAAAACAGTCTCAACCTCTTTTCCCACTACACAAGATAATGGTAAATCTATTAGCCAGGAAATCCTTTCTCCTGAGACTGTGCATTGCTGCCTACTGGTCATCTCTCACCTTCCAGACTCTGAATTTGGGGTGTCACATGCTCAGAAGCTCTCCTGAAACCATTTCTGGGGACCTTTTTTCCATATACTGATTCACTCACAGCAATTTCTAAATACAAAGGTAATTAACAGGAATTGTGTCTTTTTTTTTTTTTTTCCCCAAGACTAAATGCTTCCAGACTGTTATCATAAAGATAACTGTATTTCATAGATACATTTTTCTTTATTTTTTAAAATATATTTATGGATCTAAAAGAATCTTATGGTTAATGCTGCAGTTTCCAACATTTTTTTCCCTGTGATTTAACTATCACCTGTGATTTAACATTAAATGAATATTTTGGTTTCTTTCTTTCTCCAAAATTTCTTATAATTTAGTTACAGAACTATCAGCTTTAAATGGCACAGTTTTAGTTTCTCTCTACACTGAAGTGATATCAGTTTAGTAAAAGATTGAACAAATCCTGTGGGAGAACTACTGACCTTGAGAAATTAAAAACAAAACAAAACAAAACAAAACAAAAGTCTCTGTAATTAGACCAGCATAATGTAAGTCTGTTGCTCTTGTGAGGGCAAATGGCATATATGAAAATATTAAACAGCTGCTGGCAACATGGTACTGAAATATCAGATAATCCCAGTTCTGTTCTCAGATGAATTCCAAAGGCATTGCTTCTGGAAGCTCTCTTATCACTGGGAGGAGCCATCTGAATTTTTCATATACCTTGATGGGTTATAAATTAGCTGTAATCACTCCAGAGAAAGACCTGTGCCTTGCAGGGAAAAGCTCAGTAAGAACATCTGCTCAATGTGCCACGATGGTCAGAGAAGCAAGGAAGGGATCAGGTTATATTAGGGAAAATACATAGAATGATACTGAGATTGCAGTATTACTGTTACATATAAAGATGCATTATCTTTATTCCTGTGCTTAATGCTTCAGGAATTTGAATGTGTCACAAATTTCAGTATTCTAGGAAATATGGGTATACAAGCTTGATATTGACGTCTTTTATTTAGTTTTAAGGTGAGAAATGACAGCTAGTTTTATTTTTATTTATACTCTACCTTTTATACCATAAAAATAGCACTTAAAGCTCAAACAAGTATTAACTCCCTTAGCAATACAATAAATAAAAGTGAGAGAAAATCTATATATTAAGGTCATCATGTCTTAAACAAAGATTAAAGCACAAAGTAAGTTATTTGAGACTTAAGAGGGTTTTTCTTATGAAGAAAGCTTGAAACAAATGGAAAATTTTGCATTATTGAATGTGCAGAGGAGTCCTGGCCATAGTATAAAACCTCAGAAGATGGAGGAATGGGGAGAGCTTAGACTTCTTCCTGCTCTCTTAGGAGGACTGAGGGATGCTCAGTGAAATGAAAAGACAACAAATGACACAATGATATAGGAAGCCAATTTTGATGTCCTTCTGCACCGTTCTGACCTTTGAGACTCATCTGCAAGCGTTGGCAGGCAGTGGTGAAGCGGTGCTGGTGGAAGTCAAGGCGGTCCTCCAGGATTTTGTAAAGATCCTACAGAAAGGCTAAAGACTGTAATGCCACCATGTTGCTACCTGCTCAGGACTCTGCAGTTCCTTCCTGGGTTTCTAGTGTTGTCAGGAGACCAGAGTGGATGGGGTTTCTGGAGTGTACATAAGCCTGGAGTACTCCAAAATGGCATCTGCTCATAAGTTGTAACTCAGTGCATGCAGGAAAATACAGTATTGTTAAAGGAAACAGATGATGTTTGCCTAATACGAAAAATTAGTTTTTCACTTGGTAAATGCCTGGCTGTGCTTGAAGCAGGGAAATCAGAATGACCTGACATTTGACTGATGACAGTACTGTCCACATGAGTCAGCTCCCTTCATGCTAGAGCTCTCTGCAGTCTCTCATTTCCTGTTAGCTCTATACACACTGTTTAGACTTTCAGAGAATACAGTCCCCTCCTGCTGCTTTTACAGTAGTATCTCAGAAAAAGTAGAGGTTGTTCAGCTTAATAAAGCCTTATCCAGTATTTTAAAAGTTATGTCAAACCAAAGGATGATGAGAAATATCACTTACACTGATTTTTAAGAGTGTTAGTGAGAATTGTCCATCCTCATCAATAACAAAGCTGAATGTTACAGTATTTAGATGTAGAATGCATGATGTTTACTGTGGTAACTATTACTGAATGCTTGTTTTGGGGCTATTTCTTAGTATATGTTTTAGTCTATATTTTAATATAAATATTGGGTATAGCACATTACCTGGGAAATTGACAAGCTGCCTAAGGAAGTCATTTGGACAAAGACTTATATTTCTACACAGTCAGTTCCTTGGAAAACACTCATAAAGCAGAACCATAGAATCTTTTATGTTGGAAAAGATCTACAAGATTATTAAAAAATGGAGTAGTTTTGTTTGGAAAAGACTTCCTACGGTCATCAGGTCCAACCATCAATCTATCTAACACCACCATCCCCATTAAAGCATGTCCTGAAGTACCATATCAACACATTTTTTAAATGTCTGCAGAGATGATGACTCGACCACCTCCCTTGCAACCTATTTCCATGAAGGAATTTTTCCTAGTATCTGGTCTAAATGCCCATGGCACAACTTTAGCCCATTTCCTCTCATCCTGTCACCCAACACTGGAGAAAAGAGACCAACCGATCCCCACCTCACTACAACCTCCTTTCATGTAGTTGAGGAGATCAGCCTTCTAAACAATGCCCGTTCCCTCAACCATTCCTTATAAGACTTTTTTCTCTAGACACTTCCCTCAGTACCTTCTGGTGGATGTCATCCTGTGTGTGTAAGTGGTGCAGCAGATCACTAATCATCTTCTTTTGGACTACGGGGACTTCATTCTACTCCCTAGCCTTATCTTCTAGCTCAGGGGCCTGGATATCCAGCAAACAACTGTCCTTGCTACTACTGACTGAGAAAAAGAAGGTATTGAGAACCTCATCTTTTTCCTCATCCTTGACCATTATGCTCCCCACTGCATCCAACAAAGGACAGAGATTCTCCTTAGTCCTCTCTTTGTTGTCAATGTATTTGTAGAACCATTTCCTGTTCTCTTTAACAGATGAAGCCAAATTAACTTCCAGTTGGGTTTTAGCCCTTCTGCTTTTCTCCCTGCACAGTCTCCTGATAATCTTTGTAGTTCTCCTGAGTGGCCTGCCCCTTCTTCCAATAACCCAACTCTCCTTTTCTCCCTAAGCAGCAACCACACCTCTCTATTCAGCCAAGATTACCTTCTTCCCTGCCGACTCATCTTTTGACACATGGAGACAGCCTGTTTCCATGCCTTAAAGAGTACCCTCTTGAGCAGTGTCTAGCCTCCCTGGATTACTTGGCCCCTCAAAGCTACCTTCCAGGAGACTCTGTCCGTTAGTCATCAAGTCCAATGTGCTGGTCATTGAAAGGCAGTAAACACTTTACTCTGGGACCTGTGCTACCAAGGGGAAGGTGAGAGTAGGTGCTGGCTGAGAATAGGTGTGCCAGACTTGTATACTTACATACTGAGGATAAAGGTTAAATTTGTAAGTAATGGTTTCTCAGTGTAGAGAGAAAGTGCAAACTGTTCCCTCCTGTATCATTCAGGAGCATTCCATTACAGCGAAGCTGACTGTCTGTAATCATGAGCATTTCTTATGTGGCCAGGGAAAGCTTTGTTCTTTCCATTAAATTTGTGTATCTCTGCCAGCCCAATAGGAATTGATGAGAATGAAAGGTGGAAACTGTACACTCTATGGGAACTGAGTCCACCTCAGCTGGGTGTAGCTTTAGACTTGCTCTGTCTTCACTGCAGAAGTAACCAAAACCCATATATTGAGATATTGCTTACATTTCTGGAATCATAGAATCATAGAATCATAGAACAGCTTGAGTCGGAAGCGACTTTAAAGATCATCTAGTTCCAAGCCCCATAGGTAGGGACACCTTCCACTAGCCCATGTTGCTGAAAGCCTCATCCAGCCTGGTCTTAAACACTTCCAGGGATGAGGTGCCCACAACTTCTCTGTGCAACCCATTCCAGTGCTACTGTGAAGAAATAATAAACTGCATCAGTATAGGTTAGGAGGTGATCTGCTAGAGAGCAGTCCTGTGGAGAAGGACCTGGGAGTCCTGGTGGGCAACAAGCTATCCACGGAACAGCAATGTGCTTTTGTGGCCAAGAAGACCTATGCTATCCTGGGTTGCATTAAGAAGAGTGTATCCAGTAGGTTGAAGGAGGTTCTCCTCCCCCTCTACTCTGCCCTAGTGAGGCCCCCCCTGAAATATTGGACCAGTTCTGGGCTCCCCAGTTCAACAGGGACAGGGATCTACTTGACAGTGTCCAATAGAGGGCTACAGAAATGATTACGGGACTGGAGCACTGCCTTATTTAGAAAGGCTGAGAGACCTTTGGCTTTTCAGTTTGGAGAGGAGAAAACTGAGAGGGGATCTAACCAATGTTTATAAATATGTGAGGGCTGGGTGTCAAGAGGGAAGGGATAGACCCTTGTCACTTGCACCCT
>VWZE01025505.1:10451-21550 GCA_013396675.1 Eubucco bourcierii | reverse complement strand
GTGGGCACAGACTATGTAAATCAATACATTCCTTCTTAGCAGCAGAGATAACTAAGAGGGAACCAGAAGTCAAGGTGCTCTGTTGCTGTAAGGAAATGAGCTGGTAAGTAGTCTTTGAAACACAAATGAAACAGCATGAAAGGGTTAGCTTGCCAGACGACAGTAGTAGATAGTGGATAGTAGATAGTGGACAGTAAATAGATAAACAATCAGTAGATGACACATTGTTTAGAGCAGTTAAGACTATATAATGCTGACTTGCGATACAAATAAACGGAATCTTGTTTGCATCAAACTGTCTCCCCTTCCCTCGTTGCGGCAATCTACCACATACCCTACTATGCACCACCTACAAGAAAGATAGAGCGCTACAACGGTTTGCTAAAACTCACCCTAAAAGCCTTGGGGGATGGAACTTTCGGAAGCTGGTACAAACATTTAGCGCAAGCAACCTAGTTGATATATAGTAGAGGTTCAGTAAACAGATCAGGACCTGCATGATCAGCTTTGTTACAAACAGTAGACACTGATAAAGTTCCTGTTGTATATGAAAAGAATCTGTTAGGAAAAACTGTTTTGGTATTTTCTCCTTTGGGTGAAGGGAAACTTGTCTGGGATGTAGTTTCTGCTGGAAGTCCTGGCCATACATACTGGGTAATGCAAGAGAATGATGAAACTCATTGTGTTCCACAAAGAAATCCAACTTTAGCTGGCAGAGTTTCAATTCAGAGTGTATAATACAAGCTCTCAGGATTGTCTGTTTCAGGTAAAATGTGTCATCCAAAGGAATAATCCATGAGGAATCTACTATACATGAGCATGAACCCTAAGTCACCTGACAGTCCCTGTTCTTGTGTCGACTGTGAAGAGAAACTGTGTCCTATCTTCTGAGGTTTTGAATCACCTACATCTGAGATAGCCAGAATGAAGAATGAACTGAAAATATTAACTTTACTATTTGTCATTGTACATACTGAATTAGATTAGGCAGATAACTTCATGTAAAGCAATGAAGGACATAAAAGGGGTGAATTGTGCTGGTTTGAGGTTTATTAGAGTATTCTAACATGAGAAATTGGTGTTTTCCTGAAAGCACATTGCAGAATTTGAATGAGCAAGGTATTGATTGTGAAAGAATAATAATGATAAAATCTATATCATTCATTAGTTTGCTGAGAGATATAAAAAGCCAACATATAAATAGTTCTTTCTTGGCTCTTGGGCACTGGATCTGTTTGCTCTTCCTTTGCTTCTCTCTAATCTCCTACACTAACCTTGACTGACCAGGTAACAGTGAGCTTTGCTGGTTGTTTTCTATCTGGAGAGAGAGAGGGTGGTGTTGGCCCATTCCGGGCTTTCTTTTTTCAGAGGTGTGGGGAGGAAGCTTTGATTTCTGTATTATTCTTAAAGTGTACATAATTGTAAATACATATAAATACATTGTGTACAGGTACCTGTACATTTAGCTCTGTTGTCAGATATAGCTTTACCTTACTTCCAATCCATCTCAACTGCTCCGATAAATTTTTATTGGGGTAGGAGAGGGGAAGTTCCCAACCCACCACAGCAGGTTTATTGTTTCACTGATCTTTTTGGGCAGCTATTCATCTTTACTTTTCTTGATCCTTGTCTGTTTTCTTTCTGCATCATGTGAAAGCATTTAGCTTCTGTGGCCTGGGTTTTTGCAATGATGTAACTCATTCTCATCACTCTAAATTTCTATCACTTATGACTTTGTGAAAATTATGCTTCCTGAGGACCATTCTATCTCCTTACTTTTTTTCTTAAAAAAACAACCAACCAACCAACTGAAAACAAACACAAAACCAACCAAACCAACCTACAACAAACAGAAAAAGATGAAAATAAAAATTTATTTGAAGGGTGATTATTTTATGGAAAAATCCTCAACCAACTCTTTTTCTTATTCTGATCATGGTGAAAATGTCATATTCCTATTTACTAAACCTATCCTGGAAAATTTAATTAGGTCACCCTTACCAGAACAAATTATAATGTTTCTGCAGGTTTTGTTTCCTTCTTATCAAACATATTTATTTTTCTGCAAAAGCTCCTACTTGTCTCTGGAAGCTAAGGACTGTGAAACATGCAGACAGAAATAGAAAAGCGGAGGAGAGCTGAGTGCACAACGGATTGTTGTAAACTCTGCTCTTGAGTGTTACAGAATGACAATTACCACTGGGCAAAGATAGGCTGAAGGATATCTTGCTGCTACCTCCACCTTTTTCACTTAATCTTGATGACAGTCTGAATCAAAATCTTGCTTTGCCATATGGTTGTTTCCGTGAAGATTTTGTAATTCTCTTTTGAATATCTACGGATCACCACCTCTCTAACCCTCACTTGGAGTACTGTGACTAACTCTGAAGCCCTCAACACAAGAAGGGCAAGGACCTGATGGAGTGGGTCCAGAATAGGGCTGCAAAAATGATCAGGGGGTCTGGGACACCTTTCCTACAAGGACAGGCTGAGGAAGCTGGAGTTGTTCAGCCCAGAGAAGAGAAGGCCCTGAGAAGACCTAGTAGCACCCTTCCAGTACCTGAAGGCAACCTATAAGAAGGCTGGAGAGGAACTGTTTGCAAAGACCTCTAGTAATAGGACAAGGGGCAATGGTTTGAAATTACAGAAGAGTAGTTTTAGATTGGATGTTAGGAACAAGTTCTTTACCATGAGGGTGGTGGAACACTAGAGCAGGTTGCCCAGAGAAGCAGTTGCAGCCTCATTGTGGGAGCTGTTCAAGGTCAGAATATGCCTTGGTTTTGTCTGTTTGCAGAACATAATTGCAGCATGAAGTCACCAGAATTCTACCTGCATGATAATTTCCAGCCACCTTCTGTAAACAACAGTGCTCTTCCTTTCTGCTTGCCAAATCCACATGTCTCTGAACATTGTCTTTTGTAATAGGACAGAGTCTTCAAGTTCACTTATTAATAGAAACTTCAAAAACTTTTCTGATTTTTATGCATAAGCTGGAAGATAAATCCTGTTTGAGCACTTCGTATACATCAGATTAACGCCATAGCTTCCAGTGAAGCCACATTAGATTTATGGCATCATTACTGAAAGATAATTTGGTCTCTGGCCACCCAGAATGCAATGTGTCATCAAACAAAGCAAGCAGAGGAAGTCTCTAGAATTCATCACTGATTGAAGCAGAAAGTTGTGTAGATAGAAGCCAACGCAAAGTGAAGCTTAGAGTCTTTCTGAAATATTTTGCCTTTGAGTCACATTTATATTCTTAATTTCCAAGCAGGACATGTATTGGTAAAATAATAGACACAGATATTTCCAAATGAATTGTTCTGTCCTTTATATGTACTTGATACTGCTAAAGCAGCACGATATAAGCTATCCTGGCTTTCTAGTGGTCTTGACCACAAGAACAATACGACATTCTTTCCTCTGTTCCCAGATAGATGCCATTCTACCAATAAAGAAATACTTCTTGTCCTTAAGTAGGTCTACTAGTGAAGAGAATTAGTACCATTCTGTACTTCGGCATAATTATGTCATCCTGAGGGCTTTTTGTTTATTGGTAAAAGAGCACAATTAGAACCCTAAATTGAATAATTACTTGCATCCTCCTAAAACTTCCAAATGTACACGTTACATTTACCTGTTCCCTGCCAACAGAACAGGCTGCCTCCTCTTCTCCAGACTAAACAACCTGAATTCTCTCAGCCACTCCTCATATGATCTATTCTGCAGGCCCTTCACCAGCTTTGTTGCTCTTCTCTGGACCCCTTCCAGGAACTCAAGTCCTTCTTGTAGTGAGGGTCTCAAAACTGAACACAGTATTCAAGCTGCAGCCTTGCTAGTGACAAGTACAGGAACTCAATCACTTCCCTGGTCTTGTTTACCATTATTTCTGATACAGACCAGGATGCTGTTGGCCTTCTTGGTCACCTGAGCACACTGCTAGCTCATATTCAACCAGATGTTGACCAGCACCCCCATGTCTTTGTGGAGGGTGCTGGCCATCTTTCCACCTACTCTGCCCTGAGACTGCAGCACTGCATGGAATTGTGACTCATGTGCACATTGACTTTCTGAATCCCATGCAATTGGCCTTTGGCCTATCAATCCAGCCTGTCCAGGTCCCTCTGTAGAGCCGTCCTACCCTCAAGCAGATCAACATTTTCTCCCAGCTTAGTGTCATCTACAGACTTACTGAGGGTGCACTCAATCCCCTCATTGAGATCACTGATAAAGAGAGCTGACCCCAATAATAAGTCCTGGGGAACACCACTAGTGATAACCACCAGAAAGATTTAATCCCATCCCCCAACACTCTTTGGGACCATTGAGCCAGACAGTTTTTAACCCAGTAAGTTGTCCACTCATCCAAACCATAAGCAACCAGTTTCTCCAGGAGGCTGCTGAGGGAGACAATGTCAAAGGCTTCACTAAAGTCCAGGTGCACAAAATCCGCAGCCTTTCATTCACTAGGTGAGTCAACTTGTTGTAGAAAGAGATCAGGTTCATCAAGTAGGACCTGCCCTGCTTTATGAGGAGATTGCTGATCTGGACATCTCCTACTTTGATTTTTGTAATATAAAGTTACTGGATGGATCTTAGGCTGATTTCCTAGCCTGATTAGTGAGTCTTCTTACTGAGTCTGCAAACTGCTTTATGAACCAGGGCCTAGAAGAAAGTACATCAGTGCATTATGTCCTCTCAAATGCTTGTGCACTGCCTAATTGAACTTCTTCCTGAAGCAATGTTAATATAAGTAAGCATACATCAACAAAACAAAAAGATGTACGTACAAGCTCTACATCTCTGTCTGATATTTCTTTTATGACGTTTTTCTTCAGTGCCCTTCTGCTGCCACCTGCCTCTGATGGATTCCCATAAGATCTGCAACCGAAGAACAATGCTCAGAAGACCCTTACAGTGTGTGGCACTGGATATTTCCTGGTCAATCTTTTAAGACTTCTGTATCAGAGAAATAAATGTTGCACCTGTAGAGTACAGAACTTCCACCTGTATCAGAGGTGAAATTCAATTGTGGTGTTATAGAACGACTACACAACAACGGTCTGTCTTTTGCATGGCTGTTTTTGTGTGTTTTTCTGTCTCCTTCCAGTATTTTAAGTACCTTGCAACACTTTAGCTGAGATTGAATGTGCAAATCAATAAAACGTGCAAAATTCTTTATGTATATGATTGCAGTTGCAAGCACATTAGTTCAACAGTAAGACCATTCCTGCAAAGAGTTAGTGCATTTGAGTTCTTCTGTAATGCAGAGGTGTGCAGGGACAACAGAAACAATACTAATAATGTATGTGTATACACATAGAGACACACAGCGCTCAGAGGGTGGATTGTTACAATCAACGGGTTAACATACTTGAGAAGTGCTTCACAGTATAGACAGAAAACTTAGCTCTTGTGATCTTAGTCTGATGGCAGAACCACTAAATGTTTCTCAAAATGTTTCTCAAAACATTATAGCATGTATATTTATATTTTACCAAGTCCTGAACACATTTTGCCTGCAGAAATTCTAAATAATGTAGTTAGGTGTTTTCTGGAAGTAATTTGACAATGAATTTTCTCCCTTCTGCTCTATACAACATCTAGATGAACTTGTCTATATTCCTTCTTCTTTTTCTTTTTTCTTTTTTTTTTTTCTTTTCTTGTTGCTGGGTACTGTTTACCAGCAACTAAAAAGGTTTTGTATTCTGACATTTGGAATGATTTTATAATTATAACTTGAACACTGCATACCTGTCTGTAATCTTGCGTGGATGAAAGTAAGTTCATATAACTCTGATATGTTAATATGTGAGGCATGTATGGATGCCCCTGGGGAAAAAAACAAAACAAAACAAAAACCCTGCAAAACTTGTTTGTGTGAGATTGCAGGACAGGCTAATAAAAAAACAAAACCAAAACTCAAACAGAAAAAAAAAAACCAAAATCAAACAACACAGTGTTTTATATAACTGTGGAGCATCACAGCAATGACAAAAATTTCTCTTGAGTGAGGCAATTCTTGCCTCAGTCTAGGTTTTAGCTGTAGTGTGGTTGCCAAAATTTGCCACATGACTTCTCAAAAAGATACTTCCCCATCGTTGCTGTTATATTTTCACACGTCTGAGAAGACCATCTGCCTCAATCCTTTAACACACAGTTAAGTACACATTTCAATTCACAGTTGGGTCTTCTTCTGACTGTCATAAAAAATTAGATATATACCTTAAATGAGTGCCACCTAGTGTGGCACAAAGCTGTGGTGAATCATAAGGGAGCCTCATGACCACTTAGCAATTTTGGCATAATGAGGCCCGTACCTTCCAGATGATACTACAGCATAGCCCATTGCTGTGAGAGCTACTGTTGCATAGCAAAATGTGTGTTTTGATAATTTGCATTTTGCTCTTTCTGTCACTGTTATGACATCATTGATGAGCCTACGCACTGAATTTTTGTCTCCCACAGTAATTTTATGGAGGTTTGCCTTCCATTTTCTGATCACAGTGTAAAAAAACTTTATTTCACGCGTTTCTCCTCTCAGTCAGTGAAACAGCTTCTGTCCTACGTCCTCCACTCCCAACACATCTGATACCCTCTTTAGACTAAACTGTGCAACTGTCTTTACTTGTTGTCCGAATTGCTTTGACTCCTATGTGAAGTTCACTACTTCTCCTTTTCTCTCACTGAGTCATGCTTAGATGTTTGCTCTTAGCTCTTGCTCCTTTCACACCTTTGCCTCCTCTGTCTTATCATGTTTCTCCACATCTGACAAAATCTACTGCTGCAGCATGTCCCTGGCTTTATCAGTCTGCAAATCAGTTTCTTACTTGGGACACTTCTGTGCTGCCTCATATAATGAGTTCTTCAATGCCTATGAAGTCCTTTTCTGTTGAATGACCAGCCATTCCACATATTATAGGGCAAAGGGAAAATTGTATGGTCACCTGTCCTGCAAGAGCAACTGGCCAGGCTGTTGCAGCAATATGGTGATTATGGAGGCCTCTGTCATAGAGGGGCCATTTATTCCTGGATACAGGGCTTGTTAAAAACATAGCAACAGAAAATTGAAGGAAGTAGTGGCAGATGCTATACATAACCCACTTTTCTGCTTCAGATAGAGCAGGTGGATATTGAAATGTTTTCATATGAGGATGAATTGAATCCTCTGATTGACCACATCTAGACTTCGACCAACCCAAGACATCAAGTCTCTGTATTTGCCAGCACTTGGCTTTGTAGTTTCTTCTGGATTTGAAGAAATTCATTCAATGATCTTTTTTTGAAAGTGGTTGATGTGTAACCACTTTCCCCTCAGTTTGGAAGAGGGTAAATTGCAGCAATAAAGTCCTTCAGTGTGTTGTTCTTCTGCTGATGCCTACAAAGTTATCTATTTGGTGATTGATATAGAGAATGATGATTCTTTATTAAAAAAAGGGGAGCACAGGAGCTTATTTGCCTTTATTGTCCTCCCTGTATTGTTTTGATTTTTGAGCTGCATGTTACTGGGGAGGCAGGGACAAAGAAAGAATGTGAATTCCAGCTTTGTTCGATATATATAATGATGAAGGTGCACCTCAATTCTCACTGCACATTCACTTCCGTGATCTTTGGCTCTGTCAGCTTATAGAATCATAGAATTGTTTGGGTTGGAAGGCACTTGCGGAGGTCATCCAGTCCAATCACCCTGCAGTAAGCAGGGGCATCCTCAACTAGATCAGGGTGCTCAGAGCCTTCTTGAGTCTGACCCTGGGTATCTCCAGGGATAGGGACTCAGCTACCTCCCTGAGCAACCTGTTCCAGTATTCCACCACCCTCATGGTAAAGAATTCGTTCCTAACATCTAACCTAAGTCTACTCTTCTCTAATTTCAAACCACTGCCCCTCGTCCTATCACTAGAGGCCTTTGTAAAGAGTTCTCCTCCAGCCTTCTCGTGGACCCCCTTCAGATACTGGAATGCTGCTATTAGGCCTCTCTGGAGCCTTCTCTGCTCCAGGCTGAACAACCTCAGCTCCCTCAGCCTGAACTTGTAGGAGAGGTGCTCCAGCCCCACTGACCATTTTTGTGGTCCTTCTCTAGGCCTGCTCCATCAGTTCCGTGTCCTTCTTGTGTTGAGGGCTCCAGAGCTGGACATGGCACTTCAAGTGAGGTGTGTCAAGAGTCGAGTAAAGTGGCAGAATCACCTCCCTTAATCGGTACATCTTATTTTGTTCCATGATTAAATCACTGTACAAGTGTCAGCACATCCATTTTTGGCTAAATTCTCAAAAGTATTTTGTTGTAAGTGGAGATGTTTTCCCTGGAGATGTCATTTATGTTTGATTACTGAGTTTTCAATCCATTCCACACAGTGACTTAGGCATTTTTTTTTCCCTGCTTTTTTTTTTTTTTAAAAAATTTTTTTTAAATTCTCAAAAAAAACCCAACTAAACAAACAAACAAACCCAAACCCCACAAAACCACCAAACCAAACATATATTTAAATCTTGTTCAGAAAAATAAACTTTTTTTTTCCCACTTCTATGTCCAAGAAAACAACAACTTTTCAGAACAGTTGACAGCGTGTAGAAATGTTTGTCTTTACACCTTTGTAGAAAATCCTGGTAAATATAAATACAAAATAGTAATTTTTTTGGGTTTATATAAAAGCTTTGGTAGCTTAATAGAAATAAAAATATCTCTTGCTCACTTAAAAGCTGTGAAGCAAGGACGCTTACAAATATGGAGCTGTTGTCCACTTAATATGTCTATTAGCCAAAAGGTTATATCCAGACTCCTCTTCCCACTGAAATTCTGTTGTGTTTTTCATCCTCTCATCCAATAGAAGTCTTACCGACAGGTCCAGATGATGAAATAGTGAGGCAAGGAGGAGATATCCTATAAAACCAACATGGAAAGGCTCTGTCTCTCTTGAGTATCCATTTATATCAGCCATGCAGAGTGCTATTGAAATTAGTGGGATGAAAGCAAGGGTCCTGACAAGGGAATATCTGAAGGGTTTATTTTCCCAAATGGTGTATTCCCACCTAACAATTTCCTTTTATCTGTAATGATGTGAACATTGATAGTTCTTTACCAGAAAGCCTCAGACCTCTGTCGTTCGACCTTCATTTTCAGTGTTAAATGTTTCCAAGACTGATACAGTCGGTTCTGGGCTATGTCACTGATCTACACAGTAGTCTGAACCAGTAGCCGCATACAGATACTTAGAAGTCTGATTCTTTCCATCCCATTTTCTCCTCTTCCATCTGAGAGATAGATTTCCTAGCAACTCATTAAAATAACAGGAGTGTCTTTCCTTAGCTCTCTGAAGTGCCATCCAGGTTTGACAATGGACTGATATTTTATTTTGCTATCCTTAGATAAGAAAAAATTGATGTGGGGAAGCTGCTCCCCTGTACTGTTCCTACTGGTTACTTTTAGTGGGATGAACATAAAATTTACACTTTCAGACTTATTTTATCTTGGCAAAACAATATAACCCAGATAACAGCAATGTCAAAGCAAATTAATTCCATCAGTATTTTCTAATTCTGAACCTGCACAGAGTGCACGCAGTGAGAGAACATAAGTAGGGAGTGCATCAAGGACTAATACTTGTGTCTGCACAGCAGGATGTGTGGTTGCCATAGCAGCAATCAATCTGCTAAATAGGGAATAACATAAACTGGTTCAAAACCAAAGACTGATTTAGGTCAGGGAATAACACTTCATAAAAAAGAAGACTTCTCAATGACTTGTGATGGTTGTTTTGTTTTTGTGAATGCACTTGAAACATGTATTGAGAAAATGCCCAACCGCCACAACAAGTGTGTTAGGACTTGAGAGCTCAAGAATACAGTGAAGCAGCAATCCACTTTACAGCACTTCTGGAAGCTCCAGTGTCAGCTGTAGAAAAGTGCAGATAAGGTGATGATGTCTTGCTTGTTTTGCATTATGGATGAGTTCCTTGTGTTCTGACTGATGAAAGAATCATTCTCAAGATGTTACGTGAGTGCTGCCTTCTCCTAGAAGTTGGAGCTCACACTGAAATGTTTGTCCGCTCTGAAATGTGGGAGTGCCCGCTTGCCTCTTAGAAATGTCAGTGCTATTTTTTAGTAGGCACTTACCTGTATGTGAACGTATACATGTACAAGTATTTTTAAGGAGATGATTTGCTTCTGAAGAAATTCAACTGAGTCACACGAAAATCAAAATGGCACCAACTGTTGTTACTCTAGGCATGTGAGTAGAGAAGAGCTGTTAACTGTCTTCAATTTCACTATGGTCTGGAATGTGGGACTTAGTTCTCGCTTCATGCTGCTAAGCACTAGACCAGGAGGGTGTTCAGTAGAAACTACTGCACTTTCTGAGGATTTTGCTGTGATTTGGCAGCAACCACAGCATGACATGAAGTTCTGGTGCCCACAGAGGTCAACAAATGGAATTGCTGAAGTCTCAGCAGCGACATATGACTGGTTAAGGAATTAGGTAACCCCTTTCGCTGGAAAACACTGAAGTCAATCCACTTAGACAATGAAAGAGAAGATTGACAATTGTCTTGATTGGTCTTTTTATTCAGTATTTGCATGGGGAACACAAACTTAACAAGAAGAGCTCCTCACTGTAGTATTCCAAACTATAGAGTGATTGATAGAAGTTAAAGTTAGACAAATTCTGAATAAAACAGGGCATGCAGTTTGGGTAATAACTACAGCAATACTTTGTGACTTCTTCCATGAAATGCTCCATCACTAGAAAGTTTTACATAGGGGCTGTAGACTTCTCTAGAGCACATAGTTCAGATTAAATCCTTGCTACAGAAGTCAAGGTTGTAGGACTGAAATCTGTGGCAAGCAGTCTACAGAAGTAGGGTTAGACCCTTCTCAGTCCATATCCTCAAGATCCACTTGTTCAAACTGCTCTACAAAACCAAAGACAGACAGCATTGCAAAGATGGAGACATCCCAAAACTTGTCTGGAAACTCCAGCTGTGAAGAAGATGGTTTTGAGATCTAGTTTTGCTTCTTTGTAAGCTTAACGTCTACTACAGGTGAAAGAAAGGACACAAATGATGATTTTAAATTTTTTAAATTTTTTTTTTTTAAAATTGAAGCTA
>VWZE01025503.1:2287-23189 GCA_013396675.1 Eubucco bourcierii | reverse complement strand
GAAAGAAAAAAAGCGCAAAGAAGTCTGTGAAGGAAGGAAAAATGAACCCTGCATTATTACAATGTACCTTCACACACACACCTCGTTTCCCCACAGGGCAATGCCATGTGCTGCCATTTTCATTTCCACAACAGCGAAAGCACAGCAATGTAAAATTAATAAGAGTGTACAAAGCGTGTTTAACAAACGCTGACACATACTTGTGGTGACTTGGCATCCAACATTTGGCTTGGAGTGGATGGAAGCATAAAGAGCTTGCTAGAAAGAAAATAACAAATAACCATGTAATATCTGTCAATAAATGAACACATTCCTACAGTCCAGCAGGCTTTGGGCAGATCTGGATGTACCATGTACTGCAGGATACTCAGACTAGTAGGTAAAGTAGGTAAAGTGTGTATCCAATACATGTCCTCTGTGACAGGACCACAGGTCATCCCTGTGGAGTCTAGTTTGCTTGGGAATGTCCTGATGACTAAGTGCAGTCTGAAATTCTCGAAAATAGGCTTTCCCCCTACCTTTTATAGAGATCTTCTTTGCTGTCCTGGTTTTGGCACAAAGCAGACCACACAGTACTTGTGTGAATAATTAATGCATCTTTTATCTATTTTGTCTCTTCATCAGAAATGTAGCCCTGAACTTGTTGCAGCCTGAAGATCTTGACGATGAGGCAAATGTAGTGTAAAATACCCGTAATTTATGTTTTATGGAGAAAACCCTTAGACTGTTTCAGGCTTTTAAATTTCCTAGTTGTGGTGGAAGGCCTAAATTATATCTAAATACACATCTTGCCCCCCTGTCTCCCTTCTCCCCTTCTTCCTGGGTGGAAGAAGCGCGAAAGCAGACAAAAGCCTTGGTACCTTCCAGTCTACCATAGAGACTCCATATTTGGAGTCACCATACACCCTGCTTTGTTTCTGGGAAACAAAGGTCACGGTGCTGGGCTCATGCATCTCCCTTTTTTGGTGAGGTGACTTGGGGTTGGTTCCAAGAATATTTTTTGTCTGTTGCTGTTGGTCAAAACACTCGGTCAAAACTCTTAAAAGCCCAAACCAATTCATTTTGTTCACTGTTTCTGCAGTTACTGTTTTGCTTGCTATCTGTTGGCATTGCTCGGTATCACATAGCAGGGCACTTGCCTTTTCCCCACAAATGGCGGACCTGACCCAGTCTTGTCTGTCACGCTGAACCAGGGGACTACAGGACTTGCCCTGCGCTGGGGTACAGTTGCCCATCTGAGCTCAACCCAGCCCCAGTCCGTTCGATGGTGGTCGATCCCAAGAAACAACCCCACGGCAAATCTGTGACACCGGGATTTGTCAGCCCACCACTCTAGATCGACAACCGAGTCCTTGGCCGAGCCTCGCAACTGATTGGACTGCTCCAACCTGGAAATCGGGATCCTGCTTTGCCCAGGGGTTGACTGCTCTGGTAACCTACTGAGAGCCATGGAAAGTTTGCCTTGCGCCCATGGGTCTCCTCAGTCAGAGTGTCACATTTGAGCTATGCAAGCAGTGAAGCCGCACTGCATCACCACCACGTGGAAGGCCACCATGCAGCAGGGACTGTATTTTTTGTCATTTTAAGTTTCCATCCATACTTTTGAGTTATTAATACTGAGGCTCCAATCAGTGAGTAAAATTCTCTTTCTGAAGTTCGGGAAAGTTTATGTTTAGTCTTAAGGCAACAGTTTGTGCTGCAGGACTCTCTAGCTGTTCACATTTTTCTAAACATCTCTTAAAATCATTTAAATTAATTTTATTAAATGTATATACATTCTGCAAAGATAGTTTTACTGACTGCGTATTAGAATCTGTGTGTGTCTTAGTTAAGAGCTAATAAGGCCTTTTCTTTCCTTTGGATGCAGATGCAGATGCCTTCTCAGGTCTCCTGTCAGGAAAAGCAAAACTTTGGGGAGAAAGGATTGTACAAGTGATAGTGATGGTAGAATGGAGTGCATATGGGCAGGAATTGGGAGGAAGTCCAACAAGACTGGTAGCTGTCACAGGACACCGGGGGAAATAGAGTGGTCAAGGACGAAGAATTAACTGTGTCAGATTAAAACTCAGAAATGAAAGGAAGGGAAGAGATCCAGCCAGGTGCTGACACTGTTGAGACACACTTGACACTTCATTTCTGTAAAGAATTAGGAGGGGAAAGTAGCAACACAGGCCTCAGAAAAAATGCTCAGCATTGCAGAATTTTTTGTTTGTTTGTTTGTAGCCTTTTATGGTTTGGTGGTGTTGTTTTTTGTTTATTATGAGAGACAGTCTGTTACTTTTCATGGGTGTGACTGGATTACACTGTATTCTCACAATCATAGTGAATTCTCACAATCATAGTAAAGCCAGCACAGATCCCTTCAGTGCACAGTGCTTTAGCAGATATTTGCTTTTCAGTGGATACCTGTAAGATCAAGCAACCTCATAAATGAAAAGTACTTCTTCTCTTAGGAAGAAATTTGTTAACTCTTTGCTGGCTTGGGTGAAGGAGTGGATAAGGCAACTGTGCATTTATGCAGTACCTGAGAATTGTCTTTCATGTTTCCTTTTGCAGGCAGACTTGTTCAGCTGCATTATCTGTCCTGCAAGGCTGAACCTCAGACAGCAAAGTGTACCTGCATGCCACTGTATTGAAAATTCCCACAGGTTTTGTGACTTGAGTCACCTTCATAAATGCATAAGAATGATTTGCCTTCAACATTTGGGAATCACTCTTTTGTTTCTCTTGTCATGGGATGAAGTTTCTTTTTTGTTTTAAGTGATTGTTAATAATAAAATATAGTGCTATATGTTAAAAAGTAATGGTGATTGCTGGATGAAATAAGTATGAATAAATCTTTCAAATATTTATTATTTTTAATTGTAAATTTGTCATTTTTATCTTTCCAGTAGGCTGGTACATTCAGTATAGAAGCAATCTTACATCAACCAACTTTTAGAAATACAGTTAATGAAATATGTCTTCAACCACAGATTTTCTTTGAGCTCTTTAAAGTCAGTGTTCTTCACATTTTTTAAAACACATTGATCTCTCATTACAATAACTTATCTTAACGCCAAAGTGAATAAAATGAGTTTTTAATCACGTTTGACTTCTTATGAGGGAGCGCAAAAAAGGTGAACAAGTGTCAGTTTTTGAGTGATTTTTACTCATTAAAAATGCAGAGCATTACAGTCCTACCCCACCTCTCTGACAGAGGCATCCTCATTATATTAGAGAAAAAAATATACTGTACAAATCACACTGAAGAATTGTGGAATATATAGTACTCAGGTCACCCACGCATGGTCAGCAGTGCCATTAGTTTTTCCAGCACTGCTTGACTTGACTTAGTAATTCTGCTAACACACATCTACCAAACACTGCTCCATGCATTAGTAATATTTGTTATAATTTCAAGTAAACGATGTTAAATGTACACTCATGACTCTATCACATGGTGTCAAGAGAGTGCGTGTTAATTGAGATCCAAAGCTTCCTTAATTCATTTCCCCTCTGTCCGCTTAATGTGGTTCTCATTCACATTACCTACCCTAAATTTTCATCAAAAACATCTCTGGTGTTTTAGGCACAATCACTTTGTGTCTGTCTAGAAATAATTCCTGAGAGGTTCGAATCCTGTCCCTGGTATTTATTCCTCTTTGTCAAATAATTTTGAGGCAAGTATTGACTTGATCCTGTAGATGAATTAGAGCAAACAAAGACCTGTCACTTATGTGCATAACATCTGTACATCTCCATTAGTTAGTATGAAGTGTGGCTGGTTGTTCTGACTTGTATATCAGAACTATTATGGTCCAACGTTTTGAGGAATGATGAATACACGCATGTGGTAAATAAATGAAGATGATGTTGAAAAGTATCAAATTGTTTTAACAGATTAGAAAGTTGCACCTTTCCATCCTGTTTTGTAAGACAGTCAAGAAGTTTGACTGAAGTCTATCTGACATATTGGTAAGAAGACTTTTTTTGCATTGGCAATGATAGGTATTCTGAGTGTGGAAAATAATGAACAGCAATGAAAAGAAGCGTGGAGCACAATTTTTTGTCAACATGATGGTAAGAGAAGAGGGAGTTAGAATATTTTATTGCTTATTAGCTTATGGGCAAATTGTTAGCACTTTTTAGATGCCCTGTGAGGCATTCTGCTCTATCCAGACAGAGTAAATTTTCAACAAAAACAAATAAAGGAAGACAATGGACTGCAAAGCACAAAGTAAATAATGAACAGAGCACAAGAGACCTCCCTGCGAGATGGATTTAGACAGTAATCTATCAATGTGTGGGACTGTGTAGGTTTAGACTAAATAGTAGGGAAAAAAAAAACAACACCTCACAGAAAAAGTGGTCAGGCATTGCAATGGGCTATCCAGAGACGTGATGGAGTCACCAACCCTGGATATGTTTAAAAGTCGTTTGGATGTGGTGCTCAGAGATATGGTTTAGAGTGAAACTTATAGAGTAGGGTTATCAATTGGAGTTGGTGATCCTGAGGGTCTTTTCCAACCCACATGTTTCTGTGAATCTGTGATATCTCTAAACTATTACAGAGTTACCCTGTCTTTATCTTAGCAATGTAGTAAGCATTTTAAAGTTCTATGAGGCAGCAATATCCCAGAACTCTTTACAGCCAGAAACTGCAATTACAAGGTATATGTTGTAATTTCAGATATTAAAATTTGGGAAATATCACCATCTGGAACAGTTTCATTTGTTTAGTTTGAATATACATTAGCACAAAGTGAAAGGATGTGTTTCATGAAAAACAAGGAGTCTCAATGTTGTGAGACATTTTTGTTGTGGAGGTGGTAATTTAGTGAAATCAAAACCTGTCATAAGAAAGGGGCTGTTTCTGTTAAATTCTTAGGAATTGCTTCTGAAAACAGTTATTTTCATAGTATCATGCACTTCCCTTGTCATAATGGGAGTTTTGACTGTATTATCTGAAAGAATTTGTTGCATGATACTCAGAAATCAAGTGAGAAGTGAAGCTGTAATCCTCAGAAAAATTCATGCCATTGAACAGTTTTTATTTTGATGCTAATTGAACATTGTGATTAATTCAAAATCAAAATACACTTATTTTATCACACTGGAAAATTTCATTTCAGGTATTGGTCATGACAGGAAAAATCCATTTCCTGATCAGTGCCAGCATAATATCTATTTCAAAATCTGTGGTTCTAGCATAACTTGTTCTATGTACAAAATGGAGCATTTCAGAGCTTCTATGTAAGAGAGCTGTCCTGTGACTAATGAACCAGTGAATTTGCTAATGATTTCTAAAGAATTAACTCCTTAGCTTCAATCTTATGACATTCCAGTAGAATTGGAAAGAGTCAAAATGTAAAGGTGAGGGGACTTCCATTATGCACCACTTTATAAGTTAATTTTCCTCAGCTTTTCATCCCCACTTTCTCCTTTCTGTCAAGTGAGAGAATAAGTTGAACAGAGACCAAGGTTACTCATTCAAACCTGACTTCAGGACCGCTTCCTGGATAAATACTAGACCCTTGTATATTTCACTGACAATTTATTCTACATTGTTTGTCAATGATTGTCTCTGATTCATAGTTTAAAAAAAAATAATCCCATAGTTTTGAGTTACAGATGAGATAACAATGGAGAAATGACAGGATCACAAAGCTTATCAATTTGAAATTATAGGTGGTGTATTTTCTATTTGTATCAGGTTTATATAAATCCACATGGACAGCAGTCACGCTTACATTTGTCTCTCTGAGCAAAAGAGTGACCATTAAGATATGTATGGTTTTCACATGTATATGGTGTTTGTTTTTTCTACTGGCTTGACCAGAATATTACTGGTGGAAAAATGAATAATGGTATAGAATAAATGATAGCTAAATGTATGTGATTATAACTTGGAAAAGAATTCACAATTAATGTAATGGTTACATATGTGTAGAAATGAAACAAAAAAATTACATATGGTGTAAATAAAGCAAAAAATAACAGGGTAGTTTTAGTGAGTTAGCAGCTACTTCTGCATTTGCCAGTATTCATTCTATCTTTGTTAAAGACCATGTGTGTAAACTTTATTATTATCTACAAATGAAAGGCCTTTCTTCTTTTGATGCCAAATTTGCATCTTGTTCAGGTTGTAAAAGCGTAAAAGTTTCTTTCAGGCGACTCTTGTAGCCTGCATAAAACCACTTTAATGATCAGTGTCTTAATTCTCTTTAGACTTAACGTTCCTCTGAAAAAACAAAGTAGAAATTGTTATCTCAACTAGCACCTGCAGCACTTGTTTCCAACAACTGTCTAGTTGTTCCATACTAGAAATCGATCAGTCTTTCAGGTGATGTGACAGAATTTTGATCTTTTAGTCATTACATTTATGGGTTTGATCCCTGGCAATGGTTGGTTCCTGTATGTCTGTGTGAATGACAGGTTCAGTCAGATAAAAATGCAAACATACGTGTTTGTGAATTTTGGTAGAGTTCTCTATGGAGAGAATGTCTCCATTTTTCCAGCTGATGATAAAGATATTTTGGACATAATTTAACTGAAAATTAAGCACATGTGCACATCATGGACCCAGTACTGCAAATTGCTAGCTGTCCTCCATACTGAGCCTTTCCAGCTCTCTGAGAAGGCAGTGGCAGTTGAGGGTAATGAGCAACCACGGGACTGTGCCCTTTGCTTTCTAGCACATTAAATTCAGAGTGACACTGTTTCTTTTTCTTCCAAGCTGGTTGCCGAGCCTTAGTCACATTATCTGCTGCAAAGTAATTGAAAGTATGAGCTAAAATATGCCTATCATGTCTTTCAATCTAAATAAAAATCAAAGAAAGCTAAAACCTCTCAAAGCACCAGCCACTCAACAATCTGAGTTCTAATGAACCTGAGTACTTAATTATTTGGATATAGTTACATCATTTTTTTTTAAGCCTCATGTCTGTTTTTCCAGTTGGTGTTTCTAAGTAAACTTTACAGATTTCAGTTATCTTGTGTATAATTTGTTATTTCAGGAATAAATATAGATGAATGCAAAAAACTTGGAAAGTGGTTGGATTGGTAAGTAATCCTTTGTTAAGTATGAGCTATATGGATCCCTTCAACAGCTCAAACAGTGTTTAGAAGAAAAAAGGATAAAACCATTGCCATTCTTGCTATGAATGCACTGAACATCATGTTGCTTCATGCCATGACTCTGTGACACAGGCCTTACCTAGAAGAGGGAAGGGTCAGAGGAGCACCAGGAGCCTTTTATGTAAAAAAATTACCACGGTAAATCACTGTAGAAAGGAACCTTAGTGTGACCTGAGGATGATTTGTCTGTAGTGTCAGTATTGTCACTATTGCCAGTTATGGAAGAACCAGGAAAGTTTTATTGTTCTAGTTTTAATAACACTTCTACAAGAACATGTAGTACTTCTGCGCCTGGGGCATAATGTATGGAGTGGTTACGTGACCTGTCACTGAATGTTATTCATTACATGATGAAATTTGTCTGGGGTCTCCAGTGTCCTTTGTGGTTTCTTCTGGGAACACTGAAACAGGCAGCAATTTTTATTTTATTTTTTCAATGAAAAATCTGACACTTCATATTTCTGTAAAGTCTCCATTTTGTTTTGGCACTTGAGAATCATGAACAACCACTTACATGAATAGAAGATAAGATCTATGTGGATATATTCAAATAATGTGGATAATGACTGATGTGTTTATGAGGGTTATTTAACATATATCCAAGGAATTCTCCCCTAACTCAATTTTATTTTGAGATAACCTTCTCCACGTCTGTAATCCTGTCATGTAATTGGTCATATTAAAGAAAAATAAATAACAGATACCTGTGTTCCAGAATACCTGCACAGGAAAGTATAGCAAATAGAGAGAAAAGAAAATGCCCATGAGATTAAATAATTGAAATGCATTTGTCAGTTCAGAACTTCTGACATTCCAGACACTATGGTTTTTTATATATTTGTATGCATATTTGTCTCATGCTGAGATAGTAAATATAAAAAGAAGCAATCTGTCATAAAGGTGGTCATGCAGTGGTGGTAGGCTTTTTTATATTTCTCGGTACCTAAATAAGGTTAGTTCACAGGAATCTGTACTCTGTATTCCTGCATTCATCAAATTAGTACCAATTATGCTTTAGTAAAGAGCAAATCAGGAAATATATGCGAGTTCTTACATTACTGACAATCAGAGTTAAGGCGAAAAATAGTCAACACAAATTCTTTTTTTTGCTTTTACTGTAATTAATTTAATCTTGATGCTCTAGTATGTCTGCTTCCTGAATTTATGTATACAGTTTTGATGCAGTGCATAAGAAATTTTTTTTTTTCCCCACCGTAAATACAGTATGAACAAAAACCACAGTAATTTGTAATGGGTATTCCTCACTGCATTCAGAAGCAGATCAGAAAGTCTCTAAAGATCTGACAAGTATGCACAGCCAGTTAATATGAGTTTTTGTTAACCACTTTAATCATTAATGTCTTTGAAGGCAACATGCTAGCGCTGTTTCTGAAAGGACTAGACTGGGAGTGGAAACTGAAAAAACTGCAAAGCTCCCATTTGGCTCTGGCACTTCTGCACTGTTGCTTGCTTATACTTCAAAACCAGTTCTGCTGGTGTGAATAGATCTATAGGCTTTAACTTTTTATCAGGCAAACAGTCCTTCTAGTAATACAGATAATTGATAATACGAACCTTTATTGTACTTTTTCAATTGGTGAAAACTGCATTTTGTGAGAAACTTCTTGTTTCTAATTAGTACGTCTTGTCATAGAATCAGATAATTATTTTTGTTAGAAAAGACTTCTAAGATCTTTAAGGCCAACCCAGCACTGTGGAGTCACCACTAAACCATGTGCGCCACATCTACATGGCTTTCAAATCCCTCCAGGGATGGAAACTTCATCACTCCCATGGGTACCTTGTTTCAGGGCTTGGTAAGAATTTTTGACTAATATAAACCTCTTCTGGCAGAAATTGAAACAGTTTCCTCTCATCATACTGCTTATTACCTGGAAGAAGAGACTGATCTTCACTTCTTTCCAATCTTCTTTATGACACAATAGAGTACTGTGTGCAGTTCTGGAGCCCTCAGCACAGGAAGGACATGGAAGTGTTGGAGCGGGTCCAGAGGAGGGCCACAAGGATGATCAGAGGGCTGGAGCAGCTCTCCTATGAGGNAATGACAGGACAAGGGGCAATGGGTTTAAACTGGCAGAGGGGAGATTTAGACTAGATGTTAGGGGGAAGTTCTTTCCAGTGAGGGTGGTGAGGCACTGGAAGAGGTTGCCCAGGGAGGTCGTGGATGCTCCCTCCCTGTAGGTGTTCAAGGCCAGATTGGATGAGGCCTTGAGTAACCTATACAAGTGGGAGGTATCCCTGCCTATGGATGGGGCTGGAACTAGATGATCCTTGAGGTCCCTTCCAACCTTACCATTCTATGATTCTATGATTCTATGATTCTTTCAGGTCGTTGTAGAGTGAAGCTCTCCCTGCAGCCTCCTCTGCACCAGGCTATACAGCCTAAGTTCTCTCAGATACTCCTCAGAAAATGTGAACATGAGACCCTTCACCAGCTTTATTACCATCCGTAGGAACCATGCTAACACCTCATGGTCCTTCTTGTAGTGACGGACTCAAAACTGAAAGCAGTTTTCGAAGTGCAGCCTCAACAGTTCTGAGTTCAGGGCTGTGAGCATTATATTTATCATTATTGATAAAAGCCAAGATGCTGTTGTCGTTCTTGGCCACCTAGGCACATCGTGGGTCATATTGACCACTGTTGACCAACACCCCCACATCTTTTTCTTCCAGGTTGCTTTCTATCCACTCTTCCCCACATTTGTAGGGTGGCGTGGAGTTTTCTTCTCTTTTATGACAGGGAAAGGAACCAGGCCAAACGCTGTAACACAGGCGTTTTTAAAAGTCATAGAACAGTTTGGATTGTAAAGATTTTTAAAGATCTTGTGGTGTCATCTGTCCCACTCCCTGTCCCCTCCCCTACATTTTCAGTTGGATCAGGTTGGTCAAAACCACTCACCCAGTAATATGTAAAAGCAGTAATTTATAAAATCTACAAGAAGTGTTAGGCACTAAGGTTGCCAAGGCTCTTTATAGCAGTTCTTGAATATCTCAAATTCAGACAACAACAAATGCTGGGCTTCATGAGCACACAGTTTCAACTGTTACTGCTGGCTACTTTGCAGGTCTAAGTTCTCCCATGCCTATGGGTTGAATTTGCTTTCTTATGCATAGCTCGAGAAGGATGTCTCTGTCCACCTCAGGGTTGTAGCTTCTCTTGAGGCACATCATCCTCATTTTGGAAGTGAATGAAGCTTGTCCTGAATCTAATTGAAGAGTGCTGCCCATTTTTTGTATATTTCCTTCTGTAAAACACCCTTCCCTTTCTTGCCGGCTGGGACAAAGCTCCATACCTAATAGTAAGGGAAAGAAAGGAGGGGCTTCAGTGTTTGTTATTGTGCTGGTTTGAGGCTAATTGGAATATTTTAATAGAGAAAATTATAGACTGTGAAAAGGAAACAATGATGATGTCTACTTCACTCATAGGCTTGCTAAGGTGTTTAAGAATAAGTACTCAAAGTCAGTCTCTGGGGCACAGCATCTCGGGTGGTCTAGCTTATGGCTTCTCTCTGCCGATTAATCTCACTAAACACTTTTCTTCTAAACCCCCTGGCTGATCCTCCTAATTCACCTTGCACATAAGGCAAACCCTGGCGAAGGTGGAAGGGTGGTTGGGAGCCCCTCCTGGGTTCTCTGATTTCTGGGAGGGGTGTTGTGTTTCTGTATTACCTTTTACTTGTATATTTCTGTAAATATTCCTGTATATTGTGTATATATCTGTTTGCATATTGTGCTAAGCTGTAAATAGAGCTTCATTCCTTAACTTCCAGCTGACTGAGTTCTAGTCTGGGTCATTTTACAAAGTGTGGGGGCCAGGTAACTCCCAAACCTTCACAGTTCTGTAGTGCTCCAGGAAATACAGGACTAGGCAGATAAAGCAGACATGACCCATAAAGTCTGTGAAAGACAGCTGTGTCTCAGGATTTACTTTTCCTTGTATGGTTCTCACTGGTTGAGTGCTCAAATGGCTGGGCTTCTGAAAAAGGAACAGGATTGCTGGTCCTCTGTTTGTGCTCAAAAGAAAGGAGGTGGCCGGTACTCTTTTATCAAACCCCCAAATCTGGTTTTAGTGTTAAACTTAGTTTTGGAATACCCTGGGAATTTTTATGCAGGACATGATGTTATTTCTGAATCACAGAAAGAACCAGATAGAATGAAATTCAGTGCTATCAAGACAGGAGCACTGGGAAACAGCAGAAACACAATTACTGGGAATGTTCAGGTAGAAATCTGACTTCAATGCTTTTCCAGTGTTAACCAGTGATTAAGGAGGGATTTTCAAGGTTCCGGTCTAGGCGAGTCAAGTCTCAGTCCTGGGGGTACACCTGTGGACCTCTTTTTTATTTTTGTTCTTTATACCTTTTCCACAACTCTGTGGAGCCCAGGAATGCTGCTTACCTCCTCATAGACTTTTCTTGGGACCAGTACTGCTTTCACAGCAGACTTCAGGCCATTTACAGTGGGTACCTGATCAGCTTTCTAATCAAACGTCTATTTCTTTTTCTGCTTTTGCGAACACTTGCACACAAGTGGAAAAGGCAATTCCAATACTCTTGACAGTAATTTATTCTGCTCAGGTGCTACTCAAAATTCTGTACAACAGGATTTATATTTGCAACATAGTTTCAGGTTTAGCAATATTTCAGGCTTCAAGGAAAAGAGGCTTGCTGATGGAAAGAAAATAATTATTCCCTTTTCCTTTCACCCTTCAAAGAGAGTATGCATTGTGTCACAGCAAATCTGGTTCTTCACTTTGTGTTTTGTTTAGGAACAACTGGAGCTGAGATACAAGCCTACCTCCAGAGCCCTACTCTAGGTGAGTATTTCCAGTTGTGGAAGCAAGAGGTTGACAAGGAGTAAAGCCATCCCCTTTGTCTGTGCCTGTTTTATCATGAGAATTAATACCTGCAGAATTGTTATTTCCTGCCAGAGGCAGGGTTGTATTTTTAACCGTGGTTCTGTGTTGTTATCAATTTTCTGACTTAGATTTTGGGTAAAGGGGATAACTTAACATTTAGTACAACACTGAGTTGTACTGTGTGGTTTGGGTTTTTGGGGTTTTTTTTGTTTGTTTTGGTTTTGGTTTTTTTTCTGTGTGTATTTGTTTCGGTGCTTTTGTTTGTTGGTTTTGTGGGGATTTTGGGTTGGTTTTGTTTTGTTTTTTTCTAAGGATTACAGTTGATTACCCTCTTTCTTTATATAAAGTGTTGACAAATTGTGGTAAGAAACTTGTGACAGCTGTATATTACAGGTCTGGCACTGAGTTACATTTTATAAACCAGTAACACCATGCTATGTATCATGTCATTGCAAGGTTTATAGCTTTTCTTGCCAGCTAATGGTAAGCTACAGGGAATTCTTGTTGGTCTGAACATTAGACATCACCTGAGAATCTAAGCAGATTTTGTGCTATACTGCTGTAAAAAAAAATGGTAATGTTTTAAAGAAGATGAAATTTTGAAGAGGAATATTCTGTCATTGGGAGAAAGTTGAACTCTATCTTGGCCATCTTATGTCATAGAATCGTCGAATCATAGAATGGTAAGGTTGGAAAGGACCCGAAGGATCATCTAGTTCCAACACCCTGCCATAGGCAGGGACACCTCTCACTAGTACAGCTCACTCAAGGACTTGTCCAACTTGACCTTGAACACCTCCAGGGAAAGAGCAGACACAATCTCTCTTGGCAACCTGTTCCAGTGTCTCACCACCCTCACTGTAAAGAACTTCCTCCTAACATCTTGTCTAAATCTCCCCTCTGCCAGTTTAAACCCATTCATCAAGATTTGGTGCAATGCTTCTGTGGATCTGAGAGGCTATCATATATTTGGGCAATTCAAGACTCATATTACAGCCCCTTACAGTTGTTTTGTTTCTGTTGTGAAGGGATAATTAATTGATACAGGATATGATGTTCAAAGATTAATATTATTTATTAATATTTGATATTCAGAACCACCTTGACCACTAAATTTAATAATAATTGGTTCTTTGCATGGTCATGGAAACTTTATACAGATAATAACAGAGGATCTGGAAATAACTAGCAAAACTATATAACATTAATTGAGCTGGTAGAGAAGGTTCCAGTGGTCAATACACCACTTGTGGTCAATACACTGCTTGACCACTAGATGGACTCAAGGACCTCCTTTCTGCTTATGGCAGAAGGCAATGGTGAATTGCAAGAGGCTTTAAGTATTTACTCACAAAATTATCTCCCAATTCATGGGGCTAGCTACAGCTTCAGACAGCACCCAAATGCTTTCAGGGAATTCTGTACTGTCTTGTCAGCTGCTGAGACTTCTGATTCTTCCCAGACTTCAGGGTGCTGTGGAAAGGAGGCAGACAATCTCTGACCTGATCCTGACATCCCTGGATTCCTGACTTGGCAGGAGGCTTTCAGGTGTTGGCAGGATGTCTTGCCATGTGCAGTCTTGGCACAATGTCACTCTGGCTATGCATGTCAATCACATGGAGGCATTTAGAGCCTGTTCCTGGTAAACTTGAGTCAGGCAGTTTCTAGGCAGTGACAAGCAACCATGAATACAACAGCAGAGCACATTGTGTCACCTGTTCCTTTTATCAATACAGCCCGAGACTAAAGTGTCTTGGGACACAGAATAGCCAGTTAGAATGGCAGTTAGCCATGCTTGACCATATTAGATGAAGCCATAGGCTTGCTTTACCCTTTTTTAGGGCAGAACACAGGCCTTACACAAGGCATACACAAGCTGAGCATGTGTACCTTGTTTACCACAGAATGCAAACAAGTCTGGGCAAGCCAGAGTCCTCAGACTCAGTGGCTGCAGGTTCTTTGTCCTCTTTCCCACAGTTGCTTCTCGCCATAGCAGAGGGAAACAGAGCAATAAAACATGTCTGGGCAAACCAGGACATGTATAAACCTATTTTGACCTGCTTAGGCCTGCCATGACAGTTTCATATTGGGCAATCCCAGCCATTCCATTAACTGAAGGTGAAAGATTAAGGTACAAGATGTGTCCTAACACCCTGATATGCAAGAGAAAGAAGAGTTGAGAAGGCAACAGGGATGGCTGAAAAGCTTTAGGTGGTTTCTTTTGACAGTGAGTTTACTGGAGTGTAACCTGGCACCCACTTCATGTGTGAGGCTGTGGGCTGCTGAATGCAGTGCGCTTAGCTGATAGTCACAGTACACATCCATTCTTGAGCAAGGTAGTTGAGAGAGGTTGATGCAAGTTGTACACCAGTCTCAGAATCAGTGGTAGGTAAGCAGAGATGGAGGAGGTGAAACCAGTTCTGCACACCTGTGGTTCTGAAAGAGCCTGGAGGACTGTGTTTCCCCATGCTGCTATTAAGTACACCATTAACTAAATGTGTTTTTAAGGACTGAATCTATCTGGCATTTTTTTCAGAGCAAGTGAACCACTGAAGAGCCTGAACAAACGATAAGTGACAAAGTAGGAAAGGGAGTTTGAAGTTTAAACAGTTGAAAGTAGAGTACTGTAAGTACTGCAAAGACAAAGAATGCCCAAAGAGACTTCATCTTTTGAAGATTCTGAGTTTCCTGGTCTAAAACCTCTACACAAATTCCCTGCCTCAGCTGTTTGAAGTACATGATTCCTGAATTGTTCTTCAAAATTTAACTTATACCTCCTTACATTTTAGAAAAGCTTTATTTTTATAGTTGACATTTAAAAACTATATGATTTTAATGTATAAACATACTGTTATAAAACAAAAATTTGTAATTACATAATTTTATATACAAATACATATATACAAATACATACATATATTTATATAGAGATACACACACTAATATGATTTTTAATATAATTAATATAATTTTTAAAGCTATACAAGTTTATAAAAGATCTAATTTTTAATAATACTTATATTTTGTTCACTAGTGACACAGCTGGCTAAAATGTAACAATTGCTTGGTTGTATTTCTTCTTCCACAAGAGCAACTTTGAAATATTTGCATTCATGTTTCTAAGTTGTACACAGTATCACAGAATCGTAGAATGGTAAGGTTGGAAGGGACCTCAAGAATAATCTAGTTTCAACCCCCTGACATAGGCAGGGACACCTCCCACTAGTACAGGTTACTCAAGGCCTCGTCCAACCTGACCTTGAACACCTCCAGGGAGGGAGCAACCACAGCCTCCCTGGGCAACCTGTTCCAGTGCCTCACCACCCTCACTGGAAAGAACTTTCTCCTGACAACTAGTCTAAATCTCCCCTCTGCCAGTTGAAACCCATTACCCCTTGTCCTGTCATTGCAAGACCTGTAAATAGTCACTCCCCAACCTTCCTGTAGGCCCCCTTCAGATACTAGAAGGCTACTCTAAGGTCTCCTTGAAGCCTTCTCTTCTCCAGGATGAAGACCCTCAACACTTGTAGCCTGTCCTCACAGGAGAGCTGCTCCAGCCCTCTGATCATCTTCGTGGCCCTCCTCTGGACCCACTCCAACACAGTATACACATAGGAAGTGGAAACTGGCTACATAAAAAGCAGTGAAACCACAGAAATGTAGATTTCTCTGAGTAAACTCTCCAGGCTCTGGGTGTCCTTGTGTGTCTATTGTTGATGCACATGGAGCTGGAGTTTCTTTGTTCATAGTTCCTTAATCAGGTAAGTGGAAGGCATCCTGAATGCAATAGAATCATAGAATTATCAAGGTTGGAAAGACTTGTAAGATGATTGAGTCCAATCATCAACTTAACACTATCATGGACATTAGACCATGGCCAAGAATATCATGTCCACATGTTTTCTGAACACCTCCAGGGTCTGCGACTCTATTACCTTCCTGGGCAACCTGGTCCAATGCCTGACCACTCTTCCAGTGAAGAACTTTTTCCTAATTGTCAATCTAAACCTCTCCTGCAGTAATTTTGTCCCATTTTCTCTTAATTTTATCACTTGATACTAGGGAGAAGAGACCGACCCCTACCTAACTGCAACCTCCTGTTAGGGCATTGTAGAGAGCAATGAGGTCTCCCCTCAGCATTCTCTGCTCCAAACTAAACAACCTCAGTTCCCTCAGCTGCTCCCCACAAGACTGGTTCTCCAGATCTTTCATCAACTTTGTTGCACTTCTCTGGACATGCTCCAGCACTTTAGTGTCCTTCTTGTAGTGAAAGGTTCAAAACTCAATACAGTATTCAGATAGTGTAGTCCTATCTAACTAGCATAAAGGTTTCTTTATGTTACATCATTTCTAAATAGTCTCTAATTTTGCAGGTGATAAAAAGAAAAATGAAAAATAACAACAAATCTCAAAAATTACAGTTGAGATGCTGTTAATATTTCTTAGCAAATTTGGTCTATAAACACAAAACCACTGAAAACAGGACACTTCTTTTATTACTAGGGAAATGACAAATTCTAGTTCCATTTACTATTTTCAAAATCATATTTACATTGTCATATATTCCTTTGCATCTTGTGCTGTTGTTAACACAAAAATTTTGTATCTTAAAGTTCAAAATCATATGGATATCAGGAAATAAATGTTTGTCACCCAGTTAGGGAAAATACAGGGTTTGAGTCATGCATCGGTTTATTTTCTTCTCAGTTCCACTTGCAACAGTAAAATCTAACAGAATCTCTTTCTCTTGTACTGATATGTAGTAAAAATTTTGAACATATTTGATCAATGCTTTCCCCAAAATATTTGAAATCATAAAACCTTATTATACTCTGTTTTCTTGTTGTTTCTCATGCTGCCCTTAATCTGCAACAGGTAGCCTGTGTGTGGCTCTTAGTCTTCTGACCATTTTGATACAACATGTTGTTTCATGACTGTTCTTACATGTTCTGTAGTTCTAAAACTTTTCTGGATTGAAATTGCTTTGTGAATATTACAATTTGCGGATGACAATGAAGAAAGGCATTCCTGTTGGGTGGGAAAAAAACCAACAAAACAAACCCTGGAACTCTCTAATGTGCTGTACGTTTTCTTAGAATTCTCAGGAATCTTCCAGTTAGTAAGGTTTGAGCTGACCTGAGGCTTACTAACGTCAGTGAAAAGATTTTTATTGACTCGGAAGGGCTTTGAATCATAATATATTTAATATTCAGTAGACATGTAAGTAATGCATGTGGCTTAAAGAAGTCTGGGAATACACAGATGTGCAGATTTATACTTTTAAAGTATTCCTTAAGGGAAAAACAAACAATTGACCAACAACAACAAGAAACTCAGACAAACCAACAACACCATTATGGTTCTGTCAGGAGTGAAATATAGCTAATTAGGGAATTGAAAATTAATGCAGTTCACTTCATAGTAGGCAAAAGAGGATTGCTGCACATCACCTCAACAGGAGAGTTTTAAAAATAGTTAAATGCCAGGTTCCAAGGCAATTTCATTTTCTTATTGTAATGAAAAAATTTAACGCTTGAATGTGCCCTAGAAATAGTCATCCCAAGGCAATTTTACATTCTTCTTGTCGCGAATTTTTGATGCATGAATCTGTCCCAGAAATAGTGTTTGGCAGAGAATACACAACACTTAAATTAAAAAAAACCCAAACCAACAAACCTACTTAATCCCATGGCAGCCTCCAAGACCCTTGAAATGTAAATTGCAATCTGGAGGAGGCAAAATGGATAATTCAGGATGGAAGGAGTCAACTTGTAGTGCTTATTTTTATGGATTCCCTTGGGTGCTGGAAGATTCAGGGAAGTAACAATGAAGAAGTACAAAATGTTATGGAAAATAAATAGTACATACCACTTTTGATAAAACTGAGAAAACTTCAAATGTTTTAAATGAAAGCAAACTAAATATAGTTAAAGAAAGGGGATTGTTTAAATATATCTTGTCCTATTGAAATTCATGAAGGTTTATTTGCATAGTAAATGCATGAGGTAAATGACCTGTATTAAGTGATTTATATAAGCAGAATACTTCTTTTACAATGTTATTACTTTTTGTCTGTAACATGTTGATACATTTTACAATGGAATTTCATCACACTGAAAGAGAAATTAAAAAGAGAAAAAGCAAAGGAAATTAAAATTTGCTAATTTTTCATACATAGAATAAATATAGATACGCTTTTTCTCACCCTACCCTGAAAGGACAAGTGCTCTACAAAGCACTTGAGTTGTAAAAGCACAGAAATGCTGGAGAAACAGCTCACTAGATGCTATGGTTTTAACTAAGAGAAATATTCCAACAATGTGGTCTGTCTAAAAAGTGTGAAGTGCATACAAACCTCAGTTTCTTCCTAGATGATTTTTCCATAAAAATAATGTTGATGGGTCATATCTGGCTGTGGCTAATACAAATACACATTTGGCTTGGAGTTAGAATTGTTCTGTTGGACTAGTAGAGAATGCCTGGGAAAAGTGAATAAAAATATGAACCCTTTTCAGATACCTCTTTTTGGCGTTAGAAGTTTGCAATGTGTTGGGTTATCCACCTGAGGATGTCTGTGCAGTTACAGGAGAGAAAAAGATGCCTGACCTATTTCTAAATAGTTATTTAAAATTAAATGTACCAGCACACAGGGAATACTTCCCCTTGGAGTATGAGAGACTGGGGTAATTAGCTAAGATGAGAGTACCAAACACATATTAGTTGTGGGGTTGGGGTTTTTTTGGGTGTTGGGTTTGGTTTGGTTTTGTTTTTTGTTTGTTTTTAAACCATATAATTAAAAAAAATTCCAACTTGCATGTCAGCTTTCAGATTACAAGGTAATTTAGACTATATTCAAGGGCACGTCGGATGGCGCTTTGAGCAACCTGGTCTAGTCGGAGGTCTCCCTGCCCATTGGAGTGGTGTTGAAACTAGATGATCTTTAATGTCCCTTCCAACCCAAATTGTTCTGTGGTTCCATACATTTGCTGGTTAATAAGCAAGCTACTTTCATACTACAAAAGTGTATTTATCACTACCCCTCTTTAAAGAAATATTCAATAAATATTTCCAAATAAGGAAAAAAAAAAAAGAATTTCAGTACACAGCCTTTATTTTAAACCTCCCAATAAAGCTTGAAATTAGTCTGTGTGTATTTAATTCAACTGGGGAAAAAACAAAACAACACCAACAAAAGTCCTCCCATAAACCAAAAAACAGAACAAAAAAACCAACCACTAACAACATAATTTTATTTTCAATATATAAAGCAATTACCATGTGACTGATAAAAGATTATTTGATAATTTGAAACATAATATACAGATCGTGAGAGAGGCAGGAATATTTGCAGAAATGCAGTTTTGGAGACACTTCTGTGTAAGAACAACTCTTTTCATTCCAGTCAGTAGAGGAAGATGCCTTCATGATCCCTGCTGGGCTACTTCAGCAAAATGTCTTCATTTAGACTACTGTAGCCAAAGGAACCAAAGATAACTTGTGAAATAAATACATATAATTTATGTTTTCCTTTGTTCCCATTCTCTTGTTTTCCTAGCTGATCAAATGGAAGATCTCCTGGAAGCCATGTGACTGATTTGTGTGTGCATTTCTTAGACTTTCTTTCTGGTAAGATCAAAAATAAAGGCCTTTTAAATGAAGTTGTTCTTTCCAGGGGTTTTAGCTTTCTTTATCCAATCAATATTACATTGTGATGTTGATATTTGTATCTCTCAATATCACTATGTGAACAATACATAGCATAAAGAAAGGATCTGCAAGACTTCGTTTTTTCAGTGCAAGTTATGGAGAGCAGGTTTTCTGATGAGTGGCTGAGGGAACTGGGGTTGTCCTGCCTGCAGAAAAAGAGGTTGAGAGAAAATCTTGTTGCTCTCTACCCACCTTATAGCAAGGTGGGTGTTGGTCTTTTCTCCCTAGTAACAAGTGATAGGACAAAAGGAAATGGCTCCCAGTTGCATCAGAGGAGGTTTAGATTGAACATTAGAAGAGCCTTCTTCACTGAAAAGGTCCTTAAACACTGTAACAAGCTGCCCAGGGATGTGATTGAATCACTGTCTCTGGAGGTGTTTGTAAGATGAAGAGATGTGATACTAAGGGGTATGGTTTAGTACCAGGCTGGGGAGAGTTAGACAATGATTTGACTTAATGGTCTTAAAGATTTTTTTCCAGCTGAAACAATTCTATGATTCTTTGATTCTAAGTCCTACAGGCACAAGACTCCGTGAAGACTTTAAAGCTAGTGGTAAAAGGTTTGCTTGCTGATTGATACTAGTTTTAAATGTGACTTAAGAACTAAGTACTTTTGGTGATGTTCCTAATCACAGGAGTAAATTTGTGCCTTCGTGGGCAAGAAAAGTCCCCAGATGATCTCTTGCCTTTTTTCAGTGTACATTGATTACAGTGCCATAAGCACTCTTGCTAGACAGAGCACGAGTATCTGCACAGATAATTAATCTGCCACATATCTGTCTGCATTTGAGATAGTACTCCAGAATTTCCTTACTGAAGAAAATTACCATTCTTAAAGTGCAAGTTGCCTCTGTCATCCTGGCTTTTCTTCCCTTCACATCTCCAACTTCCAGCAGTGTTGTGGACTATGTGAACCCCTCTTCTAACTTGTCTGTCTCACATTTATGTTCCTCAGCAGAAAAAATGAGTCATATAGACATCACTATTATTTTCTTCTCACAGCCAATGACCTGATTTTTCTCATTAAAATATTTCAATTAGCCTCAAACCAGCACACACTTTTCATCAAGATGCTTAATTAAGGTGTTTGTAATGAAAAGTGATGGCTGAGATTCTTAGAGGTTATTTGTGACAACTCCGAGGCTATCTTTCCTTTTCATTCTTTCTTTACCCACACAGGCTCCCCTCCCCAACCTC
>VWZE01025501.1:2531-13159 GCA_013396675.1 Eubucco bourcierii | reverse complement strand
ATAAGTTTAACTGGTAAAGAGTGGAAGAAACACACTATTGTAACTGGTCCTGATGCACCTTGCATTCTGGGAATTGACTTTTTGAGACAAGGTTGTTTCAAAGATCCTAAAGATCACAAATGGGAATAGCATCTATAGAGATTGAGGATGGTAAATTGAAGCTGAACTTTCAGATGAATCTGCACTTGTGGGACATCATGACGTAGAGGATCTGAAACTCCCAACCGCTACTCAAACTGTGCACCACAGGCAGTGCAGAACTAACCGTGACTCTTTGTTGCCCATTCATCAGCTGATTCGTCAACTGGAGAGTCAGGCTGTCATCGAGAAAGCTCATTCACCTTTCAACAGTCCCATCTGGCCTGTGCGCAAGCCTAACGGAGACTGGCGCCTCACAGTAGATTTCCGTGCCCTCAACGAGGTGACTCCACCCATGAGCGCAGCTGTACCGGACATGCTGCAACTCCAGTACGAGCTGGAATCGAAGGAAGCCAAGTGGTATGCTACCATAGACATTGCTAATGCTTTCTTCTCTATTCCCATAGCCAAGGAGTGCAGGCCTCAGTTTGCATTCACCTGGAGAGGAATCCAGTACCAGTTCAACCGTTTGCCTCAGGGGTGGAAACACAGTTCAACCATCTGTCACTCAGTGATCCACAATGCACTGGAGAAAGGTAAAGCTCCAGAACACATCCAGTTCATCGACGACATCATTGTGTGGGGCCAAACTGCTGAGGAAGTCTTCGAGAAAGGTAACAAAATCATTGACATTCTGTTGCAAGCAGGTTTTGCCATCAAGAGAGACAAGGTCAAAGGACCTGCCAGAGAAATCCAATTTCTGGGAGTGCGGGGGCAGGATGGTCGCCGGCACATTCCATGCACATTCCTCTGCATGATGTGACTGGTAAGAGAAACCATTTTGAGTGGGGACCTGAACAACAAGCAGCCTTTGATCAGATAAAGCGAGAAGTAGTCCATGCTGTGGGCTTGGGACCTGTCCGAACTGGTCCGGACATTAAAAACATTCTGTACACGGCTGCCAGTGACAATGGTCCAACTTGGAGTCTTTGGCAGAAAGCTCCAAAGGAGACTCGTGGTCGTCCGCTTGGTTTCTGGGGTCGTAGCTACAGAGGTTCAGAGGCAAATTACACCCCAACAAAGAAAGAAATCCTAGCAGCCTATGAAGGAGTGAAAGCAGCTTCTGAAGTGATTGGAACTGAGTCACAATTGCTGTTAGCTCCTAGACTGCCAGTTCTAAACTGGATGTTCAAAGGCAAAGGTTCATCACCACATCATGCCACAGACGCAACCTGGTCTAAGTGGATGGCTTTGATAACGCAACGAGCACGAATGGGTAATCTTGATCGACCTGGTCTGGTGGAAGTGATCACCAACTGGCCGAAAGGCACAGACTGTACAACACCTCCAGAGGAGAGAGTAACTCGTGCTGAGGAAGCTCCTCCCTATGGTGATCTCTCTGATCAGGAAAAGACCTATGCTTTGTTCACAGACGGTTCCTGTCATCTTGTTGGGAACAAGCGAAGATGGAAGTCAGCAGTCTGGAGTCCTACCAGGAGAGTTACAGAAGCGAGAGATGGAGAGGGTGAATCCAGTCAATTGGCTGAGGTAAAAGCTGTCCAACTTGCTCTTGATGTGGCTGAACGTGAAAATTGGCCTATCCTTTACCTCTGTACCGACTCGTGGATGGTAGCCAATGTTGGCTAAAGGACTGGAAAAAGAATGGTTGGCAGAGGGCCATGTCTATTATGTATATCTCTGCTTGTACATTGTGCTAAGCTCTAAATAGAGCTTCAGTCCTTAACTTTCAGCCCCCTTAGTCTAGTCTGGGTGATTTTTCATAGTGTATGGGGGCAGGTAACTCCCAAACCATCACATGGCTCCTCAGCAATGGAATTTTGAGCCCTGTCACTCTGAAATGTTCCTTTATCACACAGAAGATGTTGGATATCTCGAGTTTGCCTACAGTGAACCCCACTGAAACTGCACTTCATGCCCCTCTGCAACTCCTGCGCAGCAGAAGCCAATTAAAGGGAGTTGAGCTGTGGAAAAAATCCACTGTGGGGTCTGTCTGCAGTCGGGGGTGAAAATATCACACACACAGCTGGACACACAACCTCTGTCCTTAGTAGAGGGCTCTGTCTTCCCTGTGCTGAAGGGCAGCTAGTTAACATTACATGGCAAATGACAAAATCAAATCAGCTCACACACCAGAATGCAGCACATTGGGTAGTTTCTGTAAGGTTAAAAATGGGCAAAATAAGACGTTTCAATACTCCACAGTCAGTGAGATCTCTCAGAAGAGGGCTTTGTTCCTCGAGAGCAGCAGCCAGAGATGTTTGCACCCAAGCATTTCACAGGAGCTGGAGAGCTGCTTGAAGTCCATGAAAACAGAGGGTCTATTTGCATCCTTCCTTGCCAGCATGGAAAGTTACTTCACAAGTTTTAAAATACTTCCTCATTTCTCTAGGTTTGATAAAAATAAAACCAAACCCCTAACCAGTATCTGAGCTCCACAAAACCTCAGCACTCCCCCAGGCTTGCTTCTGTCTGGGTGAGGAAAGCAAAGCCATTGATGGTTGTCAGAGAGGGTAATGTGTTTTTCTGCCAGCTACATCAAAGGCACTTTCCCATTCTTTGAAGAACCATTTGTTGTCAAAAAGTTGTTTTCACTCAGCTTTGGATAGTAACAGATTTTACCACTGAATGCAGTTAGTTTATCACCATCAGCCCAGTGGCAGGCTGTGAGCTACTTCCTCACCCACTGGCATTTTTAGCTGCCTGTGATGCCAGCAAACACTCTTGCTTTTATAGATACCAAAAATAAAACCCCAACAACCCAAACCAACAAAACCCAACAAGCAAAACCAGCAGAACCCCTCTGCAAATCAATAAATATTGGAGTAAGTATCATAGAAACATCCTTGGTTTGGTAGAGTTCAGCTTTTATTGCACACATTTCAGATGGAATTTTCCATATCAGGGAATCCCAGAATGGTCTCAGCTGGAAAAGCCACCTAAGATCAGCCAACCACCAGCCCAGCACCAGCGTGGACATTAAATCAGGAGTATTTGTACTCTTCTGAAGCTCATGGCAGGAGCACCTGACTGATATCATGGTGCATGACTCCCTCTTCACTCTGGGTCCCTGCTGGGAAACAGTAAAGTGGATCACAGAGGGCTGTGCTCAGATGTTGGATTGTTATTTGTTGTGCACTGGCTGACACCTGAGCAGCAGTTGGATTTCTGTTACTTCTGCTCAGCCTTCTCCATGCCACTTCTGCTTTGTTCCTGGACTCCCCAGTCAGATGCTGTTGGCAAATCTAGAATGAAAAGAGTGAGCAAGTTACACTTTTTAATGGGTTTTGATGTTTTAAAAGCTGTAGTAGAGACAGAAGTTTACCTGAAAGCAGCATTGAACAACCATCCAGTTATCCACAAGCTAATTCTTTGTTATGGAAGAGATTTTGTGAAATGCTGTGGACACCAAACTAAAGCAAACCAACCACAGGCAGTGGACAATAAAACTTGAGAGGATTATGCCACTGAGACCTCCAAGCAGAGCTTCAGAGGGCTGGGGGATGCTTGCAGTGGAGGGATGCTTGCTGTGTTCCTTTAAAAGCAGCACCACAGCAGTGCCAGAGTCAGTGCATGCAGGAACCATGAGAACCATTTCAGTGCTGGTAGCAGGCAGCACAGGGTTGCCCCTGGGCGGTAGCAGCAAATGAAGCTGTTGGGTTTTGTATTAATGAAAATGGTAGCAGAATCAAATCCATATCACAAACTGCTTCAGCTGACAGACTCGCAGAATGCATTGGGTGGGTAGGGACCCTCAAAGGTCCTCTTCTCCAACCCCACTGCAGGCAACAGGGACAGTTCCAACTAGAGCAGGCCTTTCAGGGACATGGCAAGTTAGACTTTGAGTGTCTCCAGGGCCAGGGCCTCCAACACGCCCCTGGGCAACCTCTTCCACTATTTCAATACCCTCCCTGTGCAGAACCTTCTCCTGATGCCCAACCTACCTCTGTCCTACTCCAGTTCCAAACCATTGCCCTTGGTCTACCCCCACAGCCTCTTCAGAACAGTCCCTCCCCAGCTGCCTGCAGGTCCTTCAGTTACTGGGAGGTTTCTCTGAGGTCTCCCTGGAGCCTTCTCTTCTCCAGGTTGAACAACTCTCTCAGCCTGTTCCCACAGCAGAGGTCCTCTAGCCCTCTGAGCATCTTTGTGGCTTCCTCTGGACCCACTCCAGGTCCTTCTTGTGCTGAGGTCCCCACAGCTGGCCCCAGTCCTGCAGGAGAGGTCTCCCCAGAGCAGAGCAGAGGGGTAGGATCTCTTCTCTCCACCTCTGCCCGCACTACTTTGGATGCAGTTCATGCTGCCCTTGGCCTTCTGTGCTGTCAGTGCCCACTGCTGGCTCCTACCCACCTTCTCACCCCAAGTCCCTCTCTGCAGGGTTGCTCTCATCTCAGCATCCCCCAAGCCTGGATTGGTACTGAGGATTGCCCAGCCCAGGTACAAGACTTTGCCCTTTCTCATCATTCCTTGTCCTGTAATATTTGCAGACCCTCTTTGGCCTGCTGGACACAGGTGGCAGCAGACCCCCACTTTGCCTGGTAGCTTCTCCACAGACACCCTCAGCAGCAGGCACTCCTCAGTACATTCATCCCTCTTTGGGCTGCAGGTCTCTGGTGAATGAAAACATCTCCTGTTGCACACTGCCTCTGAGATGTTTATTGCCTGTGACACCTCCTGGCATCAGCAAAAGCATAGTTAATGCTTTTTTTGCCTCACAAGGATGCATCAGCTCTTTTCAAGAGGCCTTGGATCCCCTGCAGAACCATGGCCACAAACTGCAATAGAGCACCTCCCAGGAGACAGCCAGGAGCCAACACCTCATCCAGCTTCCTTGTTCCACAGGCTGAATTGTGCCCTTCAGACCCTCCCAGGGAGAAGAGCTGAGTGCCAGTCTGGACTTGTCAAAGGCAGGCATCTCCTTACTGCTTTGGAAGTAACCAAGTCTTGCAATGCAAAGCTGCACAAGCTGGGTGCTGCTTGCAGAGCTTTGGCTCTTCCCTGCTTTATTTCATGTGGGTAAGTCAATGAAATATAGATTCATTGAATGCTTTGGGTTGGAAGGGACCTTCAAGACCTCCTGCCATGGGCAGGGACACCTCCCACCAGTACAGCTTGCTCAAGGCCTCATCCAACCTGGCCTTGAACACCTCCAGGCAGGGGCATGCGAAGCCTCCCTGGGCAACCTGTGCCAGTGTCTCACCACTCTCACTGTAAAGAATTTCTTCCTCACCTCCACTCTCCCTCTCCCAGCTCACAGCCATTGTCCCTTGTCTTGTCACTCCCAGCCCTTGTCAAAGGTTCTTCCCCAGTTCTCCTGGAGTCCCTTTCAGTACTGGAAGGCTGCTCTGAGGTCTTCACAGAGCCTTTTGTTTTTCAGGTTGAACAGCCCCAAAGCTCTGGGCCTGTCCCCAGTCCTCTGATGAGTTGGCAGGAACAGAAGTGTGTGCAGACATCAGTGCTGGTGGTGTCAATGAGCTCACCTCTAATGTAGGACAGACAAGAGCCTGTGGTCAGGGTGGATGGGAGAGAGGAATGTGCTGGGATTTGGAAATGGAAGAAGACCAAATGACCACACAAGCACTGCTGCCACTTTAGAAGCAAACAAGCAAAAGCTCTTTGGCCTGTGCCTGTGGCCTGTGCCAGGGCAGGACTGCTGCTGTGAGGGATGCTCTTAAGAGAGCAGTTTGCTGTGTTTGTGACAGTTCCTGCGTGAATCCCCAGTGAGGGACAGGAGCTGTGTGGCAGTGGTTCACGGTCTGAAGTCTCTGCTGTGTCCCAGGGCAGTCAGCTCTCCTTGGGATGCTCCGCTAAAGCATTGGAGCCATCAGAGGACACAGACCCTGCTGCCTTCTCCCCAGCAGACCACACTGCTGCCTGGGCAAAGTAAAGGTGTGCCCGGCCCAGGTCAGGCAGAAAAGAGCACAGAAGCACACAAAGGTTTGTCCTGTTCCCTTGATTACTGACTCAGGAACTCCTGACTGCTGCCCATGATGAACCAAACAGACTGTAGAGTCATAGAACCACAGAGTGCACAGTTGGAAGGGACCTCCAAAGCTCATCCAGTCCAACTCTCTGCACTCAGCAGGGACATCCTCAGCTAGAGTAGACTGCCCAGACCCTGTACAGCCTCACCTTCAGGGATGGGCCCCAACCACCTCCCTGAGCAACCTGTTGCAGTGCTCCAGCAGCCTCCTGGTGCAGAACTTGTTCCTCACAGCTGATCTCAATGTGCTCTGCTCTCACTTCAAACCATTGCCCTCATCCTGTCCCTGCAGGCCTTTGGGAACAGTGTCTCTGCAGCCTGCTTGGAGCCCCTTCAGGTACTGTAGGGTGGCTCTGAAGATTCCCTGGAGCCTTCTACTCTCCAAGCTGAACACCCCCAGATCCCTCAGCCTCTGCCCACAGCAGAGGTTCTCCAGCTCCCTGAGCACTTTCTTGGCCCCCTCTGGACCTGCTCCATCAGGTCCATGTCCTCCCTGTGCTGAGGGCTCCAGAACTGGACACCATAGAAATGAGCACAGATTTAAGCAGAGCATTATCCTGAGCTGTTTAAGACTGGAGGGGCAGTGAATCTCCAGCAGTGCCTGTGAGATCTGGATGGTGGAGAGAAATGCAGTGCTGATTGCAGAGGCAGGGAAGCAATGTGTCAGGCCCTGTGTTTTTCAGTGCCTGGTGGCAAAGGCACATTTCAGCCCATCAAGGACTGATTGCAGCAGCACTGCTGGTCATGGCACACACATGCTTTGCTGAGGGAAACGCTTCAGCAGGGAGTGTGCACCCAGCCTGGCACACACCAGAGTGTGCCCACAGTCCTGACAAAGGTGATTTGCTTAGCTGTGCCAGGCAGGATCTTCTCAGCTGGCTCTACATGATCACCCTTTCCTGATCAAGGGCCAACAAGAACCCTGGGCAGTCGTGGGCTTCAGCAGCCTGGTGGCACCACCAGATCTAAGTCCTTACAAAACAAAATACCTCCAAAGCTCTGGAGGGCAACAAGCTGTGTCCTTGTGCCCTGCTGTGGCAGGCTGTGTCTTTCAGGGTGACCTCAGCCAGCTCAGTGTTACAAAGGAGGCTCAGGAGCCTCCTGAAGTGCTCAGCAGTCTCCAGGTTACACTTCTCTTTCAAAAACTGCACTTGGCACTGCATAAGAGTTCTGTGCTGCATGCTCTGCAACCCTCAGGGCTCAGTTGAGGGTGTCTGAGGGTGGCTTTAGGGGATGGGACGGCCACGAGGTGCAGAAGGCATCCCAGGGATCTGTTCCAGCCACAGCAATTCTACGATTCAGTGGCTCAGCTGGCAGTGAGGGAGAGGCTGAGTCCCAGGTCTGTATGACAAAGGCAGCAGTGGAGAAGCCCAGGGGGAGGTTTCACCTCCTGTTAGTAGAAGAGGACTCAGTTTGAAACAGATAAAGTCACTGTACAGAGCAAGCAAAGCACTTCTGGAACATGCTGCTACAGGAGCCATGGAGGAGCCAGAGCTTCAAAACAGGATTAGACAAGCTAAAGTGAGACGGATCCAAAAGTGGGAGTGATGTTCCCCTTGGCATCCCAAACCCAACAGAAAAATTGTTCCCACAGAAAAATTAACTTCCCCAGGATGCCTTCTGCAGAGCTGGCTGGGGAGGATCCTCCTTCTCCCCTAGTGGCTCTCCTGAGAGCTCAAAGCAGCTGCTTGGCTTAGGCTGAAATTAGCTACAGCTGAAACCTCTCTCTCAAAGAAAAACGAAATGTAATTCATGAAGCCAGGACACAGGTAGCAATATTATATAGTGCCAACAACCCCAATCCTTTCAGCTGTTCTTGTAGTGAAATAAATGTGCAAAACTCAGAGGAATCAGTGCCAGATCTTCCTCTCAGTGTCATCCAGCCACTGACACAAAGGCAGAGCTTGGCCACTGTGGCTCAGTTGCTTCTTTGTCCACTGTGGCTCAGTTGCTTCTTTGTCCCCTGTGGCAATGGGATCTGAGCACACTACTCAGTTTGAGCACAGCTGGCCAGTGTTTGCCAGGACTTTCCCTTCTGACTGCTGGGAAGCAGCACTGCTGGGCCAGCTGCAGTTGAATGCAAACTAAGTGGCTCATGTTTTTCACATGAGTTTCAGGAAGGAGATAACAGCCTTTGACTTAGACACAGCTTCCCATGTTTATTTTAATCCAGTTCTTTGGCTTTATCAGAGCTAACTGCTTCAGCAAACACTTCTTTTTACCTGCTATCCCCACACCACAAATCACCTTGGCATCCTGCCTTTCACTTTACCCTTGTTTGCACTAACCCTAAAATCCTTGCTGAGCAGCAGCCTGTGGGGTTGCTGTTTGTGAGGAGATAGAACCTCTTACTGGAAAGTGCACCACAGAGTTATGACTCAGCCTGGAAAGCAGCAAAAAGCTGCCTTGGTGTTTTGATCTCTCAGCTCCACTCTACAGTGCTGCCAGGGTTGGTAGTCCACTGTGTAGCTCATTTTCTTTGCCCAAGAGCTGCCCAATTCATCATCCTTCTGCTGCTTCTGCCCTACCTTTTGGGTCTCGATGCCTTAGCTGACCTCTAATGAGTGTAACTTATTCCCTAGAGGGGAATTTTGTTTCTTTGCCTCAGACTAGGAAGTAGCAGTACTAGAAACTACCTGAGTGCAAGGTATGGAAAGGGCACACACAGCAATCCATGCCCAGGGTATAAAGTACTGATAGATAACAACGTATCAGTATACCATGGGGGTGCTGCAACACTGCAGCAAGTTGCCCAGGGAGGTGGTTTGGGACTATCCCTGGAGATGTTCAAGATGAGGCTGGACAGGGTCTAGGCAACCTGCTCTAGCTGAGGATGTCCCTGTTGGGTGCAGGGGGTTGGACTGCATGAGCTTTGGAGGTCTGATCCAACCCAGCCCATTCTGTGATTCTAATATGTACCAGGTGTCAGGCAGTCCTGTGACACGTTTTATTTTTATCCTTTTCCTTGAAGGTAGGATTCTTAAGTGCTTTGCTGTTTGCATATTTAACACGGCAATCTGTGCACCTGTGTCTATAAGGAATTTTACGGCAGCCTTATCTGGTCCATAGGCAGGGACACCTCCCACTAGTACAGGTTACTCAAGGCCTCATCCAATCTGGCCTTGAACACATCCAGGGAGGGAGCAGCCACAACCTCCCTGGGCAACCTGTTCCAGTGCCTCACCATCCTCACTGGAAAGAACTTCCTCCTAACATCCAGCCTAAATCTCCCCTCTGCCAGTTTAAGCCCATTGCCCCTTGTCCTGTCATTGCAGGACCTTGTAAATAATCCTTCCCCAGCCTTCCTGTAGGCCCCCTTCAGATACTGGAAGGCTACTATCAGGTCCCCTCAAAGCCTTCTCTTCTCCAGGCTGAAGAGCCCCAACTCTCTCAGCCTGTCCTCATAGGAGAGCTGCTCCAGCCCTCTGATCATCTTTGTGGCCCTCCTCTGGACCCGCTCCAACACTTCCATGTCCTTCCTGTGCTGAGGGTTCCAGAACTGCACACAGTACTCCAGGTGGGGTCTGACGAGAGCAGAGTAAAGGGGCAGAATCACCTCCCTTGCCCTGCTGGCCACGCTTCTCTTGATGCAGCCTAGGACTCGGTTGGCTGTCTGGGCTGCATGTGCACACTGCAGGCTCATGTTGAGCTTTTCATCAACCCAGACTCCAAGGTCCTTTTCCTCAGGGCTGCTCTCCAGCCATTCACCACCCAGCCTGTATTTGTGCTTGGGATTGTGCCTACCCAGGTGCAGGACCTTACACTTGGCCTTATTGAATTTCATGAGGTTGGCCTGGGCCCACCTCTCCAGCCTGTCCAGGTCCCTCTGGATGGCATCCCTGCCCTCTAGCAAGTCGACTGTGCCACACAGCTTGGTGTCATCTGCAAACTTGCTGAGGGTGCACTCCATTCCTCTGTCCATGTCACTGACAAAGATGTTAAACAGCACTGGTCCCAGCACTGACCCCTGAGGGACACCACTTGTCACTGGTCTCCAGGTGGACATTGTGCCGTTGATCGCCACTCTCTGGGTTCGACCATCCAGCCAATTCCTTATCCAGCGAGTGGTCCATCCATCAAGTCCATGCTTTTCCAGTTTGGTGACCAGGATGTCATGTGGGACAGAGTCAAATGCTTTACTCAGGTCCAGGTAGATGACATCAGCTGCCTTTCCCTTGTCCACTGTCGCTGTGACTTCATCATAGAAAGCCACTAAATTTGTCAGGCAAGATCTGCCCTTGGTGAAGCCATGCTGGTTCCCACCAATCACCTCTGCTTTGTTTTCCATTTGCCTTAGCAGGACTTTCAGCAGGATCTGCTCCATGATCTTGCCAGGCACAGAGGTGAGGCTGACTGGTCTGTAGTTTCCAGGGTCATTCTTTTTACCCTTCTTGAAGATGGGTGTTATGTTTGCCTTCCTTCAGTCAGCAGGAACTTCACCAGTCTGCCATGACTTTTCAAATATGATGGACAGTGGTTTGGCAACTTCATCTGCCAGTGCCCTCAGGACCCGTGGGTGGATCTCATCAGGCCCCATGGACTTGTGCACATT
>VWZE01025498.1:3025-25545 GCA_013396675.1 Eubucco bourcierii | reverse complement strand
AGGTGTTCAAGGCAGTTTTGGACGTGGCACTTGGTGCGATGGTGTAGTCTTGAGGTCTGTGGTATCAGGTTGGCTTGATGATCTTTGAGGTCTCTTCCAACCTTGGTGATACTGTGATATTTTTTAAAAATTTTGTGAAAATGTCTACTCAGTCTTTTCTCTTGAAGGTTCTTGTGTTTTGCAGCAATAGAATCTTTTAATATTACCTCTCATTTTCTGATTATTTTTGTAAGAAAAATTTGATTCATAATTTATTAATTGTGTTCAAAGTTAATTCTTCTAACAATTTAAGCTATGGCCATGTCTGCTTTCTCTGTGTGTTGAATAGTGATTCATCTCAGCTGTTCTCTATAGATGATTTAAATGGAGTCCCTGTGAACACGTGTTTATTCTAAAATTCCAAGTAATTTCATTCTTCCTGCCTTTAGAGATTTCATTTTCAGACCCTTTGCAGATGCCACAGTTAATCTTAATCACACTCATCTTAAACAATTAAAATACAAAAATAACTTTCCACTGCTTCAGAATGTTAACATCCCCTGATAAAAATGAACATACTAAGTTTCATGGAATTTCAGGCCAGAATCAGACAAATTAAACTTTCATATATCCCTGGTTGTTAAGCTCAGACTAGCTCTTAGATATTGTGGGCTGCAGGACATGGAATTGCTTTGCAGTAACAGGACAGAACAGACTAAAGTTTTCCCCAGACGTTGCTGCAGTTACAGAGCACTTTTGTAAGTGAGCTACTAGCTGTGCTATATGCAGCAAATGAGGGAACATCTTCCTCTCCTCAAACTCCCAGAGAGCAAGGAGGACAAAAAGCACAATGACAGTAATGTGTTGTGTTGCACAGGCCTGTTAATCTTCAATTTTGAATACTGTAAGAGAAGAGTAGGTTAACATGAGGATACATACTGAAGGAAGAAAAACAGAGAAAACTTTGTACATATGTGTAATGCAAAGGGAAAGTGCTCATGTTGCTTTCTAGGATAACCAGATTCTGGGATAACCAGATCTCATCATAAAGATGAGAGCATTTTCATATCACGTGCAGCATCAAGAATGGTGATTCTGAAGCATATTTTTTAAGTATTGTAACTACTCTTAACAGATACAATATTTTCCAGCTGTATTTAATTACCATTTTAAGTTTTACTTGAGGGAAATAGATCTCCTGTAGGATGGTTTACTGGAGACTAAGAAAAGCATGTTAAAGTAGGTAATGCACCTATGTCTCCCTACTCTCTGTTTTCAAAAAAATATAAAATTTATTTGAAATCAGTTGAGATGAAATGTCTACATCTAGGTCAGGCAGGGGATGGATTCCCAAGATGTCCTGCTTAAGACAAAGAGCTTCATCATACCAGAATGTGAATCCTCTTTTGTGGTTTAACTACTGAATGAAAAGCTTTTTCTCTTTGCCAAATCAAACAGCAAAAAGGAAAATAGTTTATTGCTTGAAGAGATATAAGTAATATAATAAAAATATTAAACAGAAGAATTTATAGTCAGATCACACTAATATTTGGTTTTATATATGTGTGTGTATATATATAAGTCAGTTAGAATTAGAAGGCATTGTAATCGTTGGCTGAACGTTAAAAGTCAGTTTCTTCTTCTGCAGGAATATGGTATTTCAAAGGCTGAGAAACTAGAGATTGCCAAAGGTTACTGCACTCCTCTAGTTAGAAAAATCCGTTCTGATCTTCAGAGAACTCAAGATGATGACACTGTAAATAAGCTTCACCCTCTGTAAGTCTTTAACTGTTTTACATAATTCCATTCATTTCCAGAAAACTTAATGGCAATACTGCATAGGCTTCAGATTTGAAATATGCTATTAGCTCATAGTAATTTGGAAAGTATGGCTCACTTATTTATTGACAGCTGTTTCTAAAATGGATGCACATCTCATTATGGCCTAGTAAGAGTTCTGTGTTGTTTCTTTGAAGTTACTCCAGGGGTGTTATGTCCCCTGAACGCCACGTTCGGACGCGGCTGTATTTCACCAGCGAGAGTCACGTCCACTCCCTGTTATCCACCCTCCGTTACGGTGCCTTATGTGATGTGAGTTGAACACATATTCTTTTAAAACTCTGGTATTTTTTAGGTAAACTTCAAGTACTCAATCTTACCAAAGTTTTGTCAGTTGAAAGCTTAGTTTTCTGAAATGACTTTAAAATTCATTGCACTTTTTCAGACATTTCTTTTCAAATTACTGGTGTGCACATTGGTGGAAATCAGCATACTCTTTAAAGTAATGCTGAGTTCTATCAGTGTGTTCAGTTGGATAATTTAGAGCATGGAAAATGGTAAATATTTATCTGAATATGAGTCAGCAGTGTGCCTAAGTAGTGCAGAAAGGTATCTTGGCCTGTATCAGGAGTAGTATGTCCAGCAGGATTAGGGATGTAATTCTGTTCCTGTACTCAGCCTGGTGAGGCTTCACCTGGAGTACTGTGTGTAGCTCTGGGCCTCTTACTTCAAGAAGGACATCAAGGTGCTGGATCAGGTCCAGAGGAGAGTGATGAGACTGGTGAGGGTGCTGGAGGGAAAATCTTATGAGCAGAGGCTGAGGGAGCTGGGATTGTTCAGCCTGGAGAAGAGGAGACTTGGAGGCACCTTATCACTCTCTGCAATTACCTAAAAGGAAGTTGTAGTCAAGTGGGGCTCAGGCTCTTCTCCCAGTCAGCTACTGACAGGACAAGAGGGCATGGTCTGAAGCTGCGCCAGGAGACAGTAAGGTTGGATATTAGGAAGCACTTCCTCATGGAAAGGGTGATTAGGCACTGGAATGGATTGCCCAGGGAGTTGGTGGAGTCACCATCCCTGGAGGTCTTTAAGAAAAGATTGGGTGTAGCACTTGGTGGCATGGTTTAGCTGATGTTGTGGTGTTAAATTATAGGCTGGAATTGATGATCTCAAAAGTCTTTTCCAGCCTCAATGGTTCTGTGATTTTTAATAGTTTGGTGTGTGATGTTTATGTTTCCTTTATATGTGAGAAAATTTCATTTACTCTGTTTGCCTGATAGAGGGATTCATAGAAACATTTTCCACAATATAATAGTTGAAAGAAGTTTATTACAAAATCAACAATTCCTATCTTGAGAGTTTAAAACATATATTATCATGTCTATAATGCATGTAATATCATTGGGAAAAGAATGTGAAAGATACAGAGAAACAAAATAAGAAAAAAGTTCTGATCTCTACTTTTCATTTATTTGATGAATAATTCTAAGTCCCTTGTTTTTTTCTGATTGTATTTCTGTTTCTTCCTTATCCCTAAAAAGCTTCATAATTCTGTTGTGAATGTAAAATCCATGTAAATGGGGAGAATGGGAAATCATCAGTCTTTTTAAAGAAAACATCTGGGATTTATTTGTTAATTTTTAATTTTTTTCCCCCCTCTTCATAAGGAATCAAAAGATGAACAATGGAAACGAGCTATGGATTATTTAAATGTTGTCAATGAACTCAATTACATGACACAGATTGTTATCATGCTTTATGAGGATCCAAACAAGGTATTTCGAATGGTTAAATATCTTCAGAAATGAGGAGTGCTAAGCTGTGTATTTAAGTGCAAACCTATTTAATAATTTTTTTTCAGGAACTTTCTTCAGAAGAACGTTTTCATGTAGAGCTGCACTTTAGTCCAGGAGCGAAAGGCTGTGAAGAAGATAAGAATTTACCAGCTGGGTATGGATACAGACCTGCCTCCAGAGAGGTAATAATTAACACTTTTCCTTAAAGCAAAAGTTAGTTTTCGTATTTGGACACATCTGAAATAAGCACTAGAAGATTGTTTGTTCTAAAAAAAAGAATTAAGTGATTTTTATTTTAAGTAGAAAATGTCTGGTAAAATATTGGATAGTCATAGAATCATGGAATCATAGAATGGTTTAGGTTGGAAGGGCCCTCAAAGATCATCTAATTCCAACCCCCTGCCATAGGCAGGGACACCTCCCACTAGTACAGGTTACTCAAGGCCTCGGCCAACCTGGCCTTGAACACCTCCAGGGAGGTTGTGGAGCACAGAATCACTCAACACAATCAAAGATCACATTGGGCGATTCTGTGCTCCACAACCTCCCTGGGCAACCTGTGCCAGTCTCACCACCCTCACTGGAAATAACTTCTTCCTAACATCCAGTTTCATTCTCCCCTCTGCCAGTTTAAACCCATTGCCCCTTGTGCTGTCATTACAAGACCTTGTCAGTAGTCCCTCCCCAGCCTTCCTGTAGGCCCCCTTCAGATACTGGAAGGCTACTATCAGGTCTCCTCAAAGCCTTCTCTTCTGCAGGCTATATCTCATAGCCTGTCCTCATAGCAGAGCTGCTGCAGCCCTCTCAGCATCTTTGTGGCCCTCCTCTGGACCCACTCCAACACTTCCATATCCGTCCTGTGCTGGGGGCTCCAGAACTGCTCCCAGTACTCCAGGTGGAGTCTGACGAGAGCAGAGTAAAGGGGCAGAATCCCCTCCCTTGCCCTGCTGCCCACACTGCTCTTGATGCAGCCCAGCTCTTGGTTGCTGTCTGGGCTGTATGGGCACACTCCATGTGTGCCTGAAAACCCCACAGTCACAAGACAAAAACAGTATCTTCTCCCAAAGTGTTTCACCAGGTGCTGGCAGAGGACTACAGCAGAGTATACTCTAAATTTTATAGACGGTCACAATTTATAGTCACAAAGTCCTTCTGCAGTTTTAATGGATACTGAGATAATGGACACAGATAATTTTTATCTCTGTGGCTTTGCTGAATTTTTCTTTGCTAGAGAAAAGAAAATACTCATTGAAACCAGAGTGATATTGACAACATCACTGTTGCATCAGTGGTATCCTGGCAGCTGAAATAAATGTTTAGGAAAATAAGGTAGTTTGCCATGTTTATGAGGCAATTGAGACAATTGAGGAAAGATTGGTTTGTGGGGCATGTCTGTGGATTTACTACCTGCTTTTTGAGAAATTAATGAAAGCAAAGCTTGGCTGAAATTCTTCTGTTGAGTTGCAGAGCAAAGATTTTATTACTGTGTCCACATACGATTGGACTAAGATACGTTAGGTGAAACAAGGTCCTTGATTAGGACTGCACTGTCATATGCACAGCAGTATCTTCAGTGTAGGTGATTTACATTCTTGTGTTTTTTAAATCAACTTCCTTTATGCTTATGCAGAAGTTCTGTTTAACAGTCACTTCTGTCTACATGTTGCGAGGTGTGCAGCTAAAGTGGAAATGATTTCTGTGTTGTTTGTAGAACGATGGCTTGAAGAAAACCTCGCACAGAAATGATAGCGATGAAGAGGCGTACGTGCCTAAAAGAGATGAAGCAGATCGGTCAGTAGTGATGTTCAAGCCAATGGTATCAGACCCAATTCACATACACAGGAAGTCACCACTTCCAAGATCCAGGAAGATTGGTTCTGTTGAAGTAAGTGTTTAGGTTCCAGATGTCTTTCATGGAGATGATCTCTCTGTTTTAACAAAACAAACCCAAATGTAAATCTGCTTTTGATTTACACGTATTACATGGTGCTTTGCTTCGCAAAAGGGTTGCTCTTATTCTGTGCCAAATCCTCCACGGCAGTAATTTGTCTACAGGATTATTTTTTGTTCTAAAGGTGAATTATTATTTTGTGATAAGATTTATTTCCTTTTTTCTTTTTAAGTGATTTTAGAAAAGCCAGTGTTTGAAAATGAAGACTTTTTCAATCTAAACCTACATCTTTAAACTAACATAAACAGATTTTGTATTCATCTTTACAAGACAGCTGCTATTGGGAATTAAGCAAACCCTCCTGGTGATCATGCTGAGGGAAGGGAGGGGTTGGGGGTGGGGTACAGGAGGTGAGAGACATGTCTTCTGCTGTATTTGCTTTCATGTGGGGTGAAAGTGACTCCACTTGTCAAGCATTTGAAGGTAAGAGAATAAACTGGAAATTTTGGGGTTTTGGTTTATTGGGTTTTTTTGTTTTAAGTAGGTGGGGTTTGTGTCGCATGAATGCTTTAGATAACATCTTGAACAGTCTAGTCTCCTGTCTTGAAGGCCATAACATCTAGGTGTGCTTCACAGATATGGCTTTAATGTCACAGAGGTGGGGACACGTACAGCAGTATCACTGATACTATTCCTACATTGAGTGACAAAGCTTCAGGTGGTGCAAAGTGGCACTTCTGTGATATTACTGCTAGAAGCAAACTAACAGCTTCTAATTGCCTCATTTTCAGTTGCTTAAAACCATCAGAAATGAAGATTCACACCAAAAGCTTTTCCTTTCATGTTTGTGTGGGGAATGGGCTGTTTGAATGCAATAAAACTATTACATACTTGCAAGGAACTTGTTTGTTAGTAGCCTGGATAGGAAAAGATGCATGGTTCCCCTTTAGAAGGATATCTGTATAACTTCACATGACTTCCATAAAGTAACGGGAATAATAAATGTGAATGTCTTACATTTTCTATTTTCAAGTTTTATCACAAACAAATGCTCACAACATCACTATTTTTGATTTTTAAAAGCTGTTTCAACTATGATCATGCAAACTCCTCTCCTAGTTAAGAGTTCACATACAGCTTAATAGTCTACCACTTCAAACTTTCCTTGATTTAATTTTCATAAATTATGTAGAAGTTACATTCAAAAGGTATCAATAGTGTAGTAGATAAATTTTTAATGTACAAGTAATTTGTGTTCAGATGGTCAGCATTCAGTGTTCCTTTACTTGCTGGAATTAAATAGGTGATTTAAAAAAAAACAGACTGAAATATTTTTTGAAAAAGCAAAATGGGAAGTTCCATCTGGCCTGCTGAAATCTGCAAAATTGGTATTTGGAATGTTTAGAGCAAATGATATTTTAGAGCATTTTAAAAAAAAGAGTGATTGCAACTTAAACTGCAGCTGCCTTGAAAGTTGTTGTTGTTTTGGGTTTTGGTTTGGTTTTTTTTTTTCCCTTTGGTGTTTTGTTTTTGTTTTTGTTTCTGTTTTTTATTCCCTGTAAGGCAATTCTGTCTTCACCTATGTCCATTAATTTTAAAGGGCACTGTCAGGTGTGAGATTACATGGAAGTCTTAATTGTTGATTAAGTCATTAAAATTTAAAAAACAAACAAACAAACAAAAAAAACCCCACCTTTAAAAAGTTCTAACTTTAAAACAAGAAAATAAGGCTCATCAGCTTTGGATGCCAAATTCTGTATTGCTAAACCTGTTGATTAATAACAGCAAACTGTGATGTGTAGGGCATGGGGGACTCTTAGCATGACACTGTCCTCCCTTGAAGTCTTAATAGGAATCCAGAATCAGGTAGGATTTAGGATTTTTTTGTAAGGCTAATAAACTAGTACCAGTCAGGTCATTGCTACTACCAGCAAGTCAGATGTAAACTCTCAAATGCAGTTCTAAAAATGAGAATCTCTTGGATAAGGTTATAGACTAGAAATTAAAACTATTAAGTAATAAATAGGAAAGTTGAATGTACTTAGAGGGGAAAAACTATTAAACAGTATGTCAAGGATAATAAATGTTCCGTTTCCAACATGTGAGAAATTCATAAAACCATGAATTAGTTATTGACAACAACTGTATTTTCTCATACCTAATCGGTGTACCAGAAATTTGATTGTAATATTATGAGACAGAATTGGATTATAAGATTTAAGTGGAATTGATAAATGCTTAATATTATAGTATTACTTTTCCCTGTTCACTGTTTAATAGTTTTTAAAGCAATATATATAAAAGGGTGCAAGCAGATTGAGTTTTATTTCTTTTCTGTTCATTTGGCTCTGTTGAATCTAACTTTGCATGCTTTGCTGTTTTTTGCCCCCTTTCTCACTTCCAGGAAGAGAGCCCCCTGAGTGTGTCTAGCCCAGAGTGTATTGGTACCTGGCTGCATTATACCAGTGGTGTGGGTACTGGGCGTCGAAGACGCAGATCAGGGGAACAAATCACTTCTTCCCCTGTCTCCCCTAAATCATTGGCTTTCACATCCAGTATTTTTGGCTCATGGCAACAGGTTTTTAAACTTTACTTCATTAAACATTATTATGCATTCCAAGCAACAACCAACTGTCTTTAAGGACATCTAATCCTTTATTATGGATTTGAAGGAAATTCTTCCACTTCTTAAAATTGCTTCCCGAGAATGTTTGGGGGAAAAAGAGCAAGTGCATGTTTTTTCCACTGAATGTATTACATGTTTTCCTAAAAAGGTGATTTCTTTATAGGAATTGCAAATGTTACCACAGTAAAAAAGACTTAGTCTACTGCCTAATGAAACAGATTTCTGCTTTGGTTTAGTTGTCCTTTAAGACTTTAAAACCAGCATTGCTTAATTTGGTGGTAGGTAAATTGGAACAAAAATTGTAATAATTGCAAGCAATACCCTTTAAAATAATTTAATTGATACTTCATATTGATATTCAAAACTTGTTTTGCACATATCATATTTTCAGTGGCCTGGTATTAACTACTGCAGGGAATAAACTCTAACACTAATAATTCTTGCCTTCTGTATCAGGAGGTATCTGAAATCCCAACATAGTNTTTTAAGTATCACTGAAGCCTAAAGATTGTCAAAATATTGTTTATATGTATGACAATGGATGGTGTTCTGTTAACCATGTCCTTTTTCTTTGAAAATTTTCATAATGTCTTTTTATTGTGGAAAATTCTACAACTACTTACACTGGAAAATTTTGTATTGATAAAGGCTGTGAGCATCTGAAGATTACACTGATTGAGCCCGTGCATGGATCAGTGATTGTATGGTGTCCTCAATAGCTTGTCTGTCTTTCCTTCCCTCTCCTCCTTTTTTCAATACAGGCGCAGTTTAGGCGAGTGCATTGGGTAAAATTAAATAAAATGTCTCAAATGTCTGTTCTCACATCAGTCTTGGTCTGTGTCCCTTCTCATTCTGAATGCTTGCTTTGCACCACATCATTGCAAGGAAACTCGTATGTGAAATGAACTCCCTTCAGAAGGGGATGTTGCATGATCTTTCATGTTTCTTTTTTGTATTTTTACTAACATTTATCATACAGCTTATTAACACATGTCTGTCTGAAACAGGCTGCTCTTTCAAGTTAAGTGGACATTTCATGCTGCACTCCTACTTTTCCCTTATTTTTCTGTTTTTTATATCCAGGTCCTATCAGAAAGCAATAGTAACTTAAGAACACCAAGAACTATTCTGGAACAAAAGCAGAGTGGTCTAGGTATGTGCCTACAATTGAAATTTGTTTGGCGTTGGAAGCTTTCCATCTGCCCGTTGTTCTGTACAGTTGCACATTCTTTAAGTAGCTTTTATATTAATAGGACCCAGTTGTACTCATTATCAATAATATATGCTGAGTGTCTGCCTATGAACTGGAAGGGTTTTTTTTGCAGCAGAAGCTGTTAAATAAATTGTAACTGAAAAGAGAAAATCATTTGATACTGTTCACACTACTGACCGTACTGCTCGCAACAGGTACGCAGGATTATTTTTAACAAAGATTTTTTTAAGATAGTGTAGTTCATGACTGACTTTCTGGGTTTTGAAAGAAGCTTTTGAATTGAAGTGGCCTGCACTGGAAACCGTTAAAACGATTTTAATGAAAATTAATGTTTTGTACTGTGGGCAAGTGATGGAATTGAAGGTGCTTTAATCAAGGGCAAGGGGATGGGGAACAAACCTCAAGTGTCTTGATTTGTACATATTCCCTCTCCTAAAATCGTTTCCTTCCTTTCAGCATTGGAATAATTCATGCTATAATGCAATGAGTTGTTTCAAACTCTTTTAAGTCAGGTGGTGCTTTTATGTCGCTTCTTGGACACAGGCATACATATGACGGATAAGCAAAAATATGAAATCTTGCACTACTGTAAACCAATACTGTGGGGTTTTTTTCTTTGTGTCTTCTCATGTGAAAAAGTAAATGTAGAAAATGGATAAGCTATATGCATAATCTTAGAAGTAGCTTTTCCTTTCTTTGGAAAGATCTGCAATATTTGTATGTCTAATCTTTCAGTAATGTTTTTCCCTCTGTTATATTTTTCCATTAGTAAAATGAATACATCAGGTGCTCTTATTTAATTAAGTCATGTTTGTTTGGGTTTTTTTTTACTGTGTGCTGGCTAAAGTTGAACAACTTTTATTTTGACAATGTGTGATACAATATGGCTTGTAGAAGTTGATGTATTCCTATGTGTAGATGAAGGTATTTACATTTGGCGTGAAAGGCTTTTGCCACAGACCAGGCACCAATTTATTTTGGCTGTGATTGGTCACATGTGCTAGTAATGTTTCCCTTCACTAGTTCATTGAAAATAATGAAAGGGTCTGTCACTGGACAGATAGTTAATTTTCAAAAACAGTTGGCTACTAATGTAGAAAGCAAAAGATAAATTCTGACTTCTCCTTTCAACTAATAGCAAAAAGTAAAGGGAAAAAATGGCAACATTTTCCCCATTTTGTTCATTGTTGCATGCAAATTTTGGTTATGGTTGATGATTACAGAAGTTACTTCTCTTTGTGTGACTCTCAGTAATTCATTAAAAATCCCACCCTAATGGCCCTCACATGCGTGGAGATCTACAAAAGTATTCTCAGGAAAGGAAGTCAGGCTAAACTTGATGAAACTTTTAGGTCTTAATCAGTTTATAGCAGTGTTAGTGATGGTAGCTGAAATACAAATAGGGTGTTTCTAACTAAGGTAACTTCTTGCTGGGGCAATTGTTTTCATATTAAGTCTGTGGAAATGCAGGAATAATTCATTGCAGCATGTCAAAGGTCGATTCGATTTGGATTAAATCAAGGAGCAATATTTTTCTAGTTTATATTTGTTTCGGAATTGCAGGCTTTAAAACAATAACATCATCATCATCTTGGTTTTATTTTGTTGTTTTGGTTATATTTACATTGACGCTAACTGGTAATTTTTCTTTGCTAAAAGTAAAAACAGGACAAGAACTCACTTTGCCAGTCCTCTCTTTGCACATATAGCAGAGGGTGCTGTGTCATGAGTAGAAGCGCAATAAATTATGATAGTTTCAGCTTACAAGCACCACTCTGACATTACAAGCATATTGTGAACCTGTCCAAGGCACTGCCAAAAGCTGCCTTTTGTGTGGTAAGAGCCATGTGCTTGCATGCTGCATGCATCCCCAATGTGAATGGACGAACACCTGGTTGTTGTATGTATTTTCTCTAACTCCCATCAGGGTCTCACTGTGCGGGCCTGTTTAGCGCCTCAGTGCTCGGGGGTTCTTCAAGTGCACCTAACCTACAGGATTATGCTCGTACTCATCGTAAAAAGCTGACTTCTTCTGGCTTCATAGATGGTATGTGCACACTCTCGCACATGCACGCACAAACTCATGTGCTACATTAAGCTTCTAAAGATAAATCCTAGGTTAGTGATTTTAATGGAATCCTAGAATCCTTTGCCTTAATATTAGTTGTATGAGTTTCAATTGTTTCTTTATAGCCCGTAGCTTGCTTATTTTTAACTTAATAGCACAGTTAATTCCTGTTTCTTTCTTGAACACTAGGTCGCAGACTTGTGATGCGTGCCGGGAGATTTCAGCAAGTGCATTTTCTAAGTGAACTAAAAGTTTTGGATTTGGAATTCATTTCTCATTTTAAGTTTAGGGTTTTATCATTACTTCCTGATCTTGGAATTTAATGAATTACTTCGAGCATGCAGAAAGAATGGAATAAATAATAAACTAATTAGGTAAATACTGACAGTGACAGTTTTAGGATTCCTGACCATTTTTTGATGGGGTTTCTATTACAAAGGAGCAGGAAGTTTTCATTTTGGGATAATCTGGGGTAGAAACTCTCGTACTAGATTTTAGAATGTAAAGATGCCAGAGCAAACCTTTGAAACAGTATTCAGGCTGGTTTTTTCCCCCTAAATCACAACTCAGTGTTCTACTCTAACCTGATATAACTTTGTATGCCAGAATCACCAGCTCATTCTGCTTGTTTTCATACACTTCATTACACATCTTGTAGTTAACAACAAAAACAAATTTTCTTCTTCTTCACCTCTATTTAGATTTTAGCCTCTATTTAGATTTTAGCCCTTTTCCTTGGTCTTTTCTGCATGATACTCAGCTCTAATACCTTCTCATCCTTTTTTCTTTCTTCTTCCTTTCCTTTTTAAAAATGTCCCTCTTTTGATAGCTGTTACAAATTTCAGGTACCTGTTTTTCTCTTTCTCAGACACCACACGCGGTTCTGCTGTTAAAAGGTTTTCTATCTCATTTGCTCGACACCCAACCAATGGTACGTTTTGCTTTTATTTTAAAAACAAAAACAAATTACAAAACCAAAAAGTTCCTTGCTTCATCCCTTTTATTTTTATTTCAAATACGGGGTGTACAGTATCATCCAGCCATCTGTCGTTCCTAACTTAAGCACAACTACAAATATATTTGTAATCATTAGATATCCTAAATCCCTCCATTAGTATAAATGCATCAAAATTCATTCCTTGCAAAGATCCTTGAAAAAATTGAAGTGCTATTGTTAACCATCGTCTCCATAACAAATTACTCTTCACAATTTCTTGTATGATCAGACTGTATGGTGCAAGATAAAAACAGAACTAAATCTGATCTTTGTTGGGCACATAGTTCTTGATAGCTGCTGCTTCTTCTTTGTCTTTCTTCTGCCTGGCTGTTTTCCCTGAGCCTCCTGCTTCTAAAATAAAAGCACTGAAATGACAACTGGAGTTTATGACTATCTTCTTGAAGTGATACTAAATTAAAAATCCAAAGCCAAAGTTTTGGTTCCATTCCTGCTAAATTGCTAGCTATACTTGGCATGCGAGAAAAATTTTGTTTTACCTCGTCATACTTCTTTGTTCATCAGATGTGAAAAATACTTAAATAATGCACTAAAAATCACAGCAAGAGAGCTACCTGTTGCTTACATTGACCTCTTGAACTTCAGGAGTGAGGGTTAACTTGTCTTCAGTCTACCATAGTTACCACAAAAACGTGGTTTAACACACAGGACAGAGGTATGTCTTTTCCTTCTGCAGTAACACATTCCGTGTCTAACGTCCCAGGTGATGAAATAGCCCCAAAATGTATTACTGTTTGTGAAAACTCAGTCTTCAGTATTCACCAGCTTTTAATGTAGCTTTTACAGATTTCTTAGTAGCGAGCTTTAAATTGTGTATGGCTGCTGGCTGAGGACAGTGATGGTAATATTATTGACACTGCAGTGGAAATCATCAGCATTTTCAAGTTAGATTCAAACTGAATCAGCTTAGAAACGAGGTTAAAACCAATGTCATTTTGTTTGGCTTTGGTAGATATAAGTAGTCATTTATTACATTTGTTTGGAATCCATAGTGAGTGAGTTTTTGCACTGCAGTGCCTCTTGAAGTGAAGCTGCTACAGTAAGGCTCAATTAATACCATTAAGATTCTGTTTGACCTAAAATGCCAGTTCTGGTGTCCTATTTCAAACAGAAAATTTAGAAGTCCACTTTTAATCTTTAGACCCAAAACAAATAATGTTTCCAAAACGTAAAAGGTCAGAAAGTAAGAACTGCATTTGAATATCAGTGTTTCATAATACGCTTACTTTCTGTTCCACTTAACACTATCTTTCTTGTGGCTGCATTCTTTAGAAAAAGGATCTAAATAGTTTTTAACAAATGCATTGATCAGATTCATTTAATACAGCAGTATTACCACCCATCTTTTATGAGATTTGTGCATGCTGTTTGAGCTCCTATGAAACCTAAGTGTATTGCAGGTTTCCAAGGGTTCTCTACTAACATAAGAACATGCTGATGTCGTTTTGTCTGTCCTCTGGACTATCATTTTGATTCTCCTTCTCCCTTTCACTCTGTTCTTGTTTATGTTGTTACCACATCCTCTTAACTCATTTCAGACTACCCCCCCATCTTTAGTTCAAGGAACATGGTGAAACAAGTATCTTCTGACAATGCTTTACCTTATTTTCTGGGCCTGTGTGCAGAACACCCACACCTCTTTAGGTGGTGGTCCATTTCCTGTGTGGAATTTCTAGGCTCAAGTGGTATGTGTCTATAGCTTTTAAATGTAAGACAACAGGGTGGCTTTTTGAAATGCTGCGTTAACCCTTTCATTGTCCGGTTTTTTTTGAGGGGGACACTGCCTTAAGAGTAAATACAGATAGAGTTCAAAGACTGCTAGTTTACAAGAAATTTGCATTTTTTTAAGGGATACTGTCAGGCTTCTTAATTATTAAAACTCAAATTTATTTCTTGTAAAATATTTATGACTAAATATTCAATAAAACACTGCAGATAGATTCTGGGTTATATTTTAAGTCATATCCCTTAGGCAAAGACAGTACAACAACATGCTGAGATATGGCTAATAGCAGAGTTCTCAAAAATGAACAAAAATCTGTCGAGGGGGAGCTACTGAATAAAAGAATTAATTTTTTTTTTCTTTGATGGGGCATGGATGTATTTTGAAATTCCTTTCTGGTTTTCTATAATACTGCCCCATATCAGAAATAGTTATTAAAAAGTTAACCTGACATTGTCCCACTGTTATTTGCAAAATTAAAAAAAAAAACCAAAACAAACAAACAAAACTATTTTAAAAAGTTACTTCTCATTTGAGTGATGGTGACTTTTCTGTCAGGGTAAAGAAGTAAATCTTACATTTTCCTGTAATGCAAAGAAAGGGTTTGCGCTTTGCATGCATGCCGTCGTTATTTAGGATATTAATATGTATGCCAAACATTTTAGTTCTTACACTGAAGCTTAGCTACTGCCTTTATAGGAAAATAGAAATGAAGTATATGATGGTATTTCTTTTGTACATGAAAACCAAGTTTCCATGACATGCAGCATTTATTTGTAATACTCTACAGCTGAGTATGGCTGAGGTAGATACAGATATAAATACAGACACTACGCAGTTGACATATTTTTTAGTTAACTTGTCTGTGCAAGGCACTAAATGGAGAGTGAAAGGGCAACACTGAATATCACAGGAATAACAATGCTTATTATTTTAGGAGAGGGGATAGTTCATAGTTACAAACATTATCAACATTATTCACTGTTTTCTTCACTTAAATTTAGCAGCCATAGATTTACAACATTGAATTGCAAAGTTGTAATGTTACAGCTGTATATTGACAACACTGATGGACATTTCTCTTGTGCACTGCAATTGAATGAAGAGCTCTGCTTTGAGATATCAAACTTGCATCACTTTAGAGCACTACCTTTTTTTTAAAACCAAAATGTTTACATGCTTTTTAGTATAATTATAATATGGATATGCATGGTTGGTGTATGATGAAGACTAATGTAGAAAAACAAAGTCCAATAATTTTTTAGATTTTGGTTGCTATACTTAACTGTTATATCATATGAAACATAGTCTTTTTAAGTACTGCTTTTAAATGCACAAAGGTGGGTGCCAATATGTTATACAAAGATAAGCATGTAATCTCGAGGTACAAAGTTGCTAACAGTGCTTTTCCTTTGATATCAAAGGCAACAGTTTGTTTTCACAGAACACTGAAGATGATAGAACGTCAATTCTGCACATTTATTTCTTGGAAATTGTAGCAATTTTAGCTCATTTTCTAACAGTTGAAAACACAGCTGTCCTATTTTACTTGCGTGAATGAGTTATCTAATTACTGTTGTGCCAGGTGTGAGAATTGAGTGAGAGAAATACTACCATTTCCTGACTTGTTTTTCCTTTATTTACTAAGTGTGTCTTAGAGGAAAGTTATCTTTCATTAACTGATTTGGGAGTAGAGGACAGTTGTAACGCACTTTATATGCACGTGGGTTTTGTATCCCATGGTATGTTACGTGGTACCTTTAGTTTAGGTCACCCTGGAAAATTGGTACATCTTGTTCCAATGCCTATAATGTTCAGTGTTCAGGATTTACACAGGCTGATTTTAAATGGCTACTTTTTTTGTAATGCATAAATGCTTGGCTCTGCAATGGCTTAAATCCTGTCTTGTGTTTAGAAATATCTTTCTTTTTTTTTTTTTTAATTATTTTTCTTTCAGGTTTTGAACTATACTCCATGGTGCCTTCTATTTGCCCTTTGGAAACTCTACACAACTCTCTGTCTTTGAAGCAGGTGGATGAATTTCTTGCCTCTGTTGCTGCTCCATCAAGGGAGAATCTACAGGAGACATGTACTGGTTTTAGTCTATAGTTTTATGTCAATTTAAAATTGTTAAATATTGTCTAGATATCATAGAATCGTAGAATCATAGAATGGTAAGGTTGGAAGAGACCTCAAGGATCATCTAGTTCCAACCCCCTGCCATAGGCAGGGACACCTCCCACTAGTACAGCTCACTCAAGGCCTCATCCAATCTGGCCTTGAACACCTCCAGGGAGGGAGCATCCACGACCTCCCTGGACAACCTGTTCCAGTGTCTCACCACCCTCACTATAAAGAACTTCCTCCTAACATCCAGTCTAAATCTCCCCTCTGTAAGTTTAAACCCATTGCCCCTTGTCCTGTCGTTGCAGGACCTTGTAAATAATCCTTCCCCAGCCTTCCTGTAGGCCCCCTTCAGATACTGGAAGGCTACTGTCAGGTCCCCTCGAAGCCTCCTCTTCTCCAGGCTGAAGAGCCCCAACTCTCTCAGCCTGTCCTCATAGGAGAGCTGCTCCAGCCCTCTGATCATCTTTGTGGCCCTCCTTTGGACCCGCTCCAAGACTTCCATGTCCTTCCTGTGCTGAGGGTTCCAGAACTGCACACAGGACTCCAGGTGGGGTCTGACGAGAGCAGAGTCATTGAAGTAACATCTCTGTTTGGGGTAGTAAATTAAAGATATCATTAAATTGTAATTTCTTTATTTCCTCACATTAAGAACTTCCCTGTATTGTCCACACTGATGGCTGAATGAGTTTCAGAGGGCATGTATTGTTTCCAACTTGGCACTCTACCTGTTTACTGGCAGTAACATCAGCAGAATAGTGTTGCCTTTTACAAGCCTTTTATACCTTAAAACTGTTTATTTCCCATTTCTTTCAATATTACTTGGGATTTCATCACTGAAGTGCCTTTCTGATACTTAGTAGTTTGTGCTGCATGTTTAAGTAGTCTTGAAATACACAATCTATCTACTTGCATACCTCTGGTATTACTTCCCATCATGATTGTATTTTGGAATTACTTTCAGTCAGGGCAGATTTACCACATATTAAGAACCTTTTAATTCATATGTCAGCTGGTTGAGAATCATTCTTCTTGAGGAACACTTACATCAGAAAATTTGTACTTAACAGTACTGACACAAGCATTATCTAGCTGTTATTTTTTTCTTTTGTTATACTATTTTGTTTTCTGTTTTAATTTTATGCAGTTCAGATTTTATTCAGTAGCTAATTTAATTAGGTGAGCTCTATATCTGAGAAGATAAGCATGTTAAGAAACCTGATGTTACTGAAAAAGAACTGAGACTTACAGGTATTTTAAAATTCACCATGCTATTCAAATGGTTTTACTGTTTTGTAAGTATGTCTTTAAAATCAGCTCAGAATTTAGAGTACACAAGCCAAAAAATAGTTTAAAGGAACTGTCATAATTTTGTAGTGCCTTGTTGTCACTTTTTTACAGAAGAGTGTTTGGAAATTAGACCTGGTAGAATTGAGGACATAGATGCTTTGCTCTAGCCTTTCAGTATCTGAAGGGGGCCTACAGGAAGGCTGGGGAGGGACTATTGACAAGGTCTTGCAATGACAGGACAAGGGGCAATGGGTTTAAACTGGCAGAGGGGAGATTTAGACTGGATGTTAGGAGGAAGTTCTTTGCAGTGAGGGTGGTGAGGCACTGGCACAGGTTGCCCAGGGAGGTTGTGGCTGCTCCCTCCCTGGAGGTGTTCAAGGCCAGGTTGGAGGAGGCCTTGAGTGAGCTGTACTAGTGGGAGGTGTCCCTGCCTATGGCAGGGGACTGGAACTGGATGATCCTTGAGGTCCCTTCCAACCTTAACCATTCTATGATTCTATGACTCTGTGTTTTCCTTTAACATTTGGAAGGTGTGGAGAGCATAGTGTATTGTATGCATTTTTTGTAGGCATTTTGAACTGAATGCCTATTCCACTGCAATCTTAATAACCTATGAGAAGTAGTAATGCTTTTGCCAGGCTTATTGCAAGGAAGCTGACACTGAAATTAGGCATAGCTGACACTGAAATATGGCTGCCATGGCATCGTGAAGTTGTGTTGCTTTCTGAGGTAAAAAGGAGTAGTTATATGTAAACATGAGGAGGAAGTTAGGTTGAGAGTGGTAGAGCACTGGAACTGGCTTTCCGCTGAGGTGGTGGAGTCTCTGTCTCTAGAGTCATTCAGAGTCCACCTGGAAGTCATTCTGTGCAACCTGATGTAGGTGAACTTGCTCTGGCATGAGGATTGAAGTGGATGATTTATCTTTCCTGCCTTTGAGTTTTGACATGCGTGAAAAGTCAGTAGCTGAGCTACTGGCTGTGTAACTGTAGCATGTTTGTTGCTGGACAGATACACATTTTTGTGTCTACTATTTCTGACTTACTGCTCAAGTGAGAGTATTTTTGTTACTAATGGTGTGTATCTTCCCTTCCCTCATTTCAGCTTCTCTATCTTACATGATTCCACTGTCAGGACGAAAAGTTCCTTTAAACACCTATACCCCTGCAAAAATTCAACCAACGCCACTTGAAACTTTGCCTGAGAGAGTAGCAATAGAGAAAACAACCTTACGTAAGTATCCTCTGTCAGAAACAGAATGGCCAACCTGATTACATTGTTGCCATCAGAAAGACTCTTACTTCTTGACTGTTTCTTGACATTCCCTGTGTAAGTGTGATCATTTTATCAGTGGGAGAGAACTCGGGAGCATTGCAAAAATACTTTGAGTAGTCAAACTCTGTGAATAACTTTCTCTTATCCTCTGAAGTGTTTGAAACTATTTCTAAGGCCTGCAAGTTCATGGCTTTTGGGGTTGGGGTTTTCTTTTGAACACCTATCTCCACGTAAGACAAGCGAAGGAAATTGATTTGTGTAAGTGGCAGAATTTCTAAGATGTTTTCATAACATTTACCATAGAGCTCTGTGACAAGATTCTAACTAAAGCTTCCAGCAAGATGATGATGCTTTCAGTCAGTATATTCAGTCTGAAGTGTTAATCAGCTACACTGTCCTTTTTTGGCTGGCTATGCTCTTTAGAGGACCTCTAGAACAAAACACGATTTCAATACTGCTTTCATTCGGTAGAGTTTAGTTTTGTGTCTGTTTCTGTGCAAGGCAACTGGCATTTTTCTTGCTTTTGATGCTTTTTAGCATGGATATTCTTAAGTGTAAAACCTAATACGTGGGTTTTTTTCTTTGTCTGTACAGCTACCCCTGGATCTTCTGTTTGTATATCAAATGTTAAGTTATCGCTTGAAGAGGCCTCAGTAGATGCAGAACTTAGTGGTGAAAAGCTTTCTGAGAAGAAATAAAGTTGATCATACGTAACTGGAAGCAGCTTCTTAAACAATACTTCAGTGTGCATTCATCTAAATTACTGGTCTTTCAAAAGCCATTCATGTCTGTAGTTCATAGTGCACTTAAGAGTCTTCAGTTTATATATGGCTAACCAGTGTGCACGCTACATATTTAGGTCAAATGTCTTTTCTCATTTTCTAAAACACTTCAGGAAATAGCTTTTTCAGTTTGAATGACACACCTTTAATGGGAAGGCTGCACATGAACCTCTTCAGTGTCTTAAAATATTTACTGTAAGCTTGTACAAAAAGAAAATGCCAATGCAGTGGTATGTCTTACAGTGGCTCTGTCGATGTCACTGTAGAGAAGGCATTGTCTGTTGACATTATTTTCATGGATTTATAATCCCCTTTGTAATTTCTTTTGCGGGCTGAAAGGCAACACACATCATGGCCAGAAGCTTCTTTTTTTTTTTTAACTACATTTCCAAAGAGATCTCTTTTGCCTGGTTTGGATGATAAGCAGATGTTTTCTGCATTCAATTTTATATCATATATGCTGCAATAATTAGGCATGATAGAGTGAGTTAATGTATTGTCACTTCTGACAATGTTTTTGTTTTATGTTTACATCAGACATGTAACATTCAAATACACATTCTCATTTGTTGTTTAGTATACATGCTTGTATACGGGTACCTGTATATCATCTAGCAGATAAAACTGGGTTTAATATGTTTTATCAAAACCTTTTGTTTACTGAACAGGCAATTTTATTTGCTTTGCCATATGTTTCTACAAAAAGGTGATATTAAAAAGCAGATTTTGTAAAAAGAGAAATGGTTACAGCTGATCTGCTGGGAAGTTTATCCTAAAAATTGTAAATATTCCATCTATGTTTTTTTATCATCCCTTCAGGGTAGGCAGAGATTGTGGTCTACCAGAATTCAGTGCTTACTGTTGCAAAATACTCAGGATTCATCATGGCCTGGGGATATTCTTCTTTTTCTCTTTCTCTCTTTCTCACTCTTTCTCTTTCTTTCTCTCTTTCTCTTTCTCTCTTTCTCTTTCTCTCTTTTTTTCTTTTTTTCTCTTTCTCTTTTTCTCTTTCTCTTTCTCTATTTCTCTTTCTCTTTCTCTTCTTCTTTCTCTGTCTTCCTCTTTCTCTTTCTCTCTCCCTCTTTCTCTCTCTCTCTTCCTTTCTCGCTTTCTCTTCCTCTTTTTCTCTCTCTCTTCCTCTTTCTCTCTTTCTCTCTTTTTCTCTCTCTTTCTCTTGCTTTCTCTTTCTCTCTCTTTCTCACTCTTTCTTTTTCTCTCTTTCTTTCTCTGTCTCTCTTTCTCTTCCTCTTTCTCTCTCTCTCTTCCTCTTTCTCTCTTTCTCTCTTTCTCTTTTTCCTTCCAGTGTAGGTGGTTGACAGCAGCTCTCATGACAAAACCAACCAACCAACCAAAACAATAACCAAACAAAAAGTTAACATACTTTGCAAGAGCTGTGAGAAGCGTTAGAAGTTAGTGGACCTTTGAGTTACTGGGTTACGTTAAACTCATCCAGTCTCAACAGTTATTGTGATTTTATCTGTGGCATGAAAAAATATTGAATTACTATTATTATCTCAAATGTATACAAATGTTGTCCACTTTTGTAAGTTCAAGTGGCAGTCTACTAATAACAGACTTCATAAACTACAAGTTAGGTAATTCCTTTCACATTTGGGTTGCAGAAGATGGCTTCTGAGTAATATTTTTAGGTAGGGTTCTTACTCCAGACCCAGTGCAACTGTAATTAAATTCACTTTGCCATGGGGTCTGTTTTCAGTGTTTACTACACATGAAATGGCTTCAGCAGGCTAATTCTAGGAATGCTGGGTAAATACCAAAAATATGAAGGGTTTCACAGCTACGTACTTAAAACATTTAATGTTCTATAGTGTAATTGTGTAATTGACAGTGGTAGTTTTGCACATGATGAATGTATCCTTGTTTACTGTTTTAAAATACTGTTAAAATTTAAGTATGCCTATCATTCCAGTCAACCAAAGCTGTGGCATAATTTTTTTAATGTGCTCTGAAATAAAAAGGTAACTGGTAACCTATCTCCACTTTGTTTTCTTTTAAGAGTGTATGTGATGTACAGCCAGGTGTTAACTCTATCATCTTGGTGGAAAACAATTTACAGATAAACCATTAGTATAGAAGTCATAGAGCAGATCATCTTGAGTGCCATTATGCAGCATGTGCAGGGCAGCCAGGTAATCATGCCCAGCCAGTGTGGGTTGATGAAGGGCACATCCTACTTGACAAACCTGATCTTTCAGGAGAAGGTGACCATCTTAGTGGATGAGGGAAAGTCTGTGGTTGTTGTTTGTCTGGACTTTATAAAGGATTTGACACTGTTTCTCACAGCATTGTCCTGGAGAAATGGGCTGCACTTGACTTGTATGGGTAGACACTTCCTTGGGTTAAAACTTGGATGGACAGGCCCAAAGTGTGGTGGTGAACGGAGTTAAATCATTGTTGGCCAGTCACTAGTAGTGTGCCCCAGGGATCAGTATTGGGACTAGTTCTCTTTGATACCTTTATTAATGATCTTGATGAGGGAATTGAGTGCACCCTCATTAAGTTTCCAGTTACACTAAATTCAGTGAGAGTGTTGATCTGCTTGAGGGTAGGAAGACTCTACAGAGCGATCTGGACTGGCTGAATCAATGAGCTGAGCTCAATTGTATGACACTTTACAAACCCAAGTGCTGGATGCCACCCTTGGGTCACACCAACCCCATGCAGCATTATAGGCTTAGGGCAGAGTGATTGGAAAGGTGCCTGGCACTAAAGGATCTGGGGGTGCTGATTTGCAGCCAGCCAAATACGAGCTAGCAACATGACCAGAGGGCCGCAGTAGCCAGCAGCATTCCTCCCCTGGCTAGCAGGAAGGGGCAAGTGATCGTGTCCCTGTACTTGACATGAGAAGCTGCACCTCAAATACTGAGTTCAGTTTTGGGCTCTTCACTACAAAAACGTTTGAGTTGCTGAAACATTCGGAGAAGGGCAATGAAGCAGGCACAAT
>VWZE01025496.1:0-23634 GCA_013396675.1 Eubucco bourcierii | reverse complement strand
AAAAAAAAAAAAAAAAAAAAAAGAAAAAAAAGAAGAAAAGGATTTTATACAAGTACTTATTAACACGAATAAAAAGCTGCACCTCCAGCTCAATCCACTAAATTCTCACCTAGATAAGATATAATATCCCTACTCTAGTTCCTGGACTAATTTTCTTTATAAATTATTTCACACATCTGCCTTTTTAAAGAGGTTCTGTGGCCTCTACTTGCTCATTTGTGCAGAGGGAAAAACATCACATTGAGATCTCAAGTGTTGTAGCAATTAGTCAAATGAGAATGATGCTGTTTTAGGATTTTCAGGGACATTCTACTTCACAATCTTCAATTTTACAATAAGGATAACTTCAAGTATGTTTATAACCTTAAGAATGTCAACATGATTCCATTATCTACTGCACACATATTATTTTGAACCTACTTCACACAGCAGAACATATTAATCTATTTAGTTGGGTTGTGATAAGTGCTTCTTCAGGCACTGTTAAGGACTTACAGCCCTCCTAAGCCTTGTACTGACAAGTATTCAAGAATGCTGAAAAATCATTAAATGTTAAAGAGAAACTTGCATACAGGCTAAAAGGCTGGGATTCTCTGCAAATTCATAGGTCACCAGGGCATATTTTCACATATCTCTTTAAAAAGAAGCAAAAGAGTAGAAGTAAAAGAAAAAGCTGCAAAGGGCAGAATGAAATTTATTTTATCCCTCTTTGAACATGATGGGCAGGCATGACAGATGACAGCCCTTGGATGTTCACTATTTCTGTTTGACAGGAGGGTCAGCCTCAGAAAGTGACCTGCTGTCTAGGGATCTGAAAAATAGATCTCATGGCAGTCATGCCCTTTTGTGTTAGATTCTGAGAGAATCCAGCAGCTGGTACTGTCCCTCTCCCCTCAGCTTCCAGAGGACTTCAAAGGTGGTAAGGCTGGCCCCAGGCAGGCACTCATTAAGCTGCTTGAAGTACAACTGTCTTCTCTAAAAGAGTTATGTAAAAATAGCATCTTGCATACTACTCCTCTGCTGCCTTTTTCATTTAGGGACATGCTGTATACTTCTGAAACAAAACTACTTATTCCTTTTTTAATGGCTTTGTCAGCAGCACACAAAGTGAAAAATGAGATTGCCTTGGGCAGTAGCAGTGGTGCTGTGGCACAGTTGCATGTGGGCAATTCATTCCATTGCCATCACAATGGCAGCTCAGGTATGTTGCAGCACATGACATGACCTCTGTAATTGTTTCAGTCATATGTTCTGTCTGTCTGCCAAATTCAAATGCTCAGATCTCACTTTTTCACTTAAGGACATGTTGTATACGTCTGAAACAAAAATATTTATTCTTCTTTTAATGGTTTCATCAGCAGCACACAAAGTAAAAAATGAGATTCATAGAATCATAGAATGGTAAGGTTGGAAGGGACCTCAAAGATCATCTAGTTCCAACCCCCTGCCATAGGCAGGGACACCTCCCACTAGTAGAGGTCACTCAAGGCCTCCTCCAACCTGGCCTTGAATACCTCCAGGGAGGGAGCAGCCACAACCTTCCTGGACAACCTGTGCCAGTGTCTCACCATCCTCACTGCAAACAACTTCCTCCTATCATCCACTTTCAATCTCCCCTCTGCCAGTTCAAACCCATTGCCCCTTGTCCTGCATTGCAAGGCCTTGTCAATAGTCCCTCCACAGCCTTCCTGTAGCCCCCTTCAGATACTGGAAGGCTACTCTAAGGTCCCCTAGAAGCCTTCTCTTCTCCAGGCTCTCCAGAGCCCCAACTCTCTCAGCCTGTCCTCACAGCAGAGCTGCTCCAACCCTCTGATCATCTTCGTGGCATCCTCTGCACCCACTCCAACACTTCCATGTCCTTGCTGTGCTGGGGGCTCCAGAACTGGACTCCAGATGGGGCCTGAGGAGAGCAGAGTGAATGTCAATGTTCTTTCAGATTTCCTTTCAGATATAGTTTATTTGCAGAGATGTTAGTCAAAGTGCAAATTTTAAGTTACAAATTAGAGAACTGCCAAGTGGATGCCTGCTGTTCCCTGCATGCTCAGAGTAAAGCAGCCTTGGACAGTAAGCAGCCTTGGATTGCCTTGGACAGTAGCAGTGGTGCTGTGGCACAGTTGCATGTGGGCAATTCATTCCATTACCATCACAATGGCAGCTCAGGTATGTTGCAGCACATGACATGACCTCTGTAATTGTTTCAGTCATATGTTCTGTCTGTCTGCCAAATTCAAATGCTCAGATCCTACCTGCTTCTAGGTGTAACTCCAAGGCCTACAAAGGATTTTAAACACATTCTCTTTCATTCTTTATTTCAAAAGGAGGGAAAGGAAATCTCTTCACATCTCCTGAAAGGGGTAGGACCGAGGGAAGATTACAAGCACTCACAAGAAATAAGTACAAATAAGGTATCTTCTTATTCGCAACCTGATGGCTTTGGATGGGTGGGCAGAGGCCAATGGGATGAGACTGAACAAGGCTAAGTGCAGGGTTCTACACTTCGGCCACAACAACCCCAAGCAGTGCTACAGGTTGGGGACAGAGTGGCTGGAGAGCAGCCAGGCAGAGAGGGACCTGGGGGTGCTGGGAGAGAGTAGCTGAAGATGAGGCAGCAGTGTGCCCAGGTGGGCAGCAGAGCCAATGGCATCCTGGCCTGCATCAGGAGCAGTGCGGCCAGCAGGAGCAGGGAGGTTATTCTGCCCCTGTGCTCAGCACTGCTCAGGTCACACCTTGAGTGCTGTGTCCAGTTCTGGGCTCCTCAATTCAAGAGAGATGTTGAGGTGCTGGAAGGTGTCCAGAGAAGGGCAGGAAGGCTGGTGAGGGGCCTGGAGCACAGCCCTGTGAGGAGAGGCTGAGGGAGCTGGGGGTGTGCAGCCTGAAGATGAGGAGGCTCAGGGCAGACCACATTGCTCTCTACAGCTACCTGAAGGGAGGTTGTAGCCAGGTGAGGTTGGGCTCTTCTCCCAGACAACCAGCAATAGAACAAGGGGACAGAGTCTCAAGTTGTACCAGGGGAGGTCTAGGCTGGATATTAGGAGGAAGCTGTTGCCAGAGAGAGTGATTGGCATTAGAATGGGCTGCCCAGGGAGGTGGGGGAGTTGCTGTCCCTGGAGGTGTTGAAGCAAAGCCTGGATGGGGCACTTAGTGCCATGGTCTGGTTGATTGGCTAGGGCTGGATTGGATGATCTTGGACATCTCTTCCAAATTGGTTGATTCTACAATTCTATGATTCTCTGATAAGACTGAAAAAAATACGGCATTGGACAACAGCAAGCTTTTAAGTCTTGTATCACAATATAGCTACTAAATGATTTATATGCATGACTTTAGACTCTTAAAATTCAAAACACAGAATGCTCACAATTATCTGTACTAAAGGTCTCTAAACATATAGACCCTTAGCACAGAATATATACAATTTACTAGGAATCAGTTACTAAATATATTCATTGATTTCTTTTCTTTAAAAGATCATAAGCCTTTCTTTTACCCAAAATTATTATCTAGATGTCTTTTTGCAAAGAGTTTTCTCTCTGGAGAGGGAAGGAGTTGCACATTCTTGTTCATTTAGACAGACACTTGCAAGCACCACATAAATCACAACACTTGTCAATATTTGTGTCTGCATTAAGCAGCACATTGGGAGGTGAAGCAAAACAGTGGGAAATGAGGGTGCTCACCTGATTTTTATTTTTTTTTATGTTCTCTTTTACTTGGCAGAACCAACTCCAGTTGAGTGCTCACACAAAGCTATTTGTGGAAAATTAAGTCATCCATAAGGTTGGTTAAAAAAAGAAGAAAAAAGAAAAAAAAAAAAGCCTTTCACCAATTAACTCAAGTGCCACAGATTTTCAAACTTCATTTCAAAGACAGCAATGCACTCACAGAAAGCCACAACTTGATGTTGTGTAATATTTGAAGGGTAGTTTTGGTTTTCCATTTCACATTCATTTGAAATGAATTGCCACCTTTCAAAGAATCACTCCTAGTCCCTGCCTATGGCAGAGGGTTGGAACTAGATGGTCTTTGAGGTCCCTTCCAACCTTACCATTCTATGATTCTATTCTGACAAAGCTGCTGAAGATCTTTAAAAGAGGCACAGTGTTTTCTGACTGTTTGAAGTATGTCCTTATGTAGGCTACTGTACAGGATGGTACTTGATTCATGCAAAACTTAGAGCCCATGAATAATTCCATTCACTACATGATATTACTCATACCTTTTAATGAAGATAGACATCTAAGTATCTTGATGGCTGTTTACAACATGCAGGGTCAATTAGAAAATGAGGAACTTTTCTTGTGCTTCTCCCCTCCCTACAAAGTCTATTTTTGAATCATTGAAGCTTCTTAGAATTTTCAACAACTCACAGGGTAAAAAAATAATAAAAAGGCAAGAAAGAGTTTTAAAACTGAATCTGGAATCCTATGGGGGCAGTTCTGGAGCCCCCAGCACAGGAAGGACATGGAACTGTTGGAGTAGGTCCAGAGGACGCCACGAAGATGATCAGAGGGTTGGAGCAGCTCTGCTGTGAGGACAGGCTGAGAGAGTTGGGACTCTGCAGCATGGAGAAGAGAAGGCTTCCAGGAGACCTTAGAGTAGCCTTCCAGGATCTGAAGGGGGCTACAGGAAGGCTGAGGAGGGACTATTGACAAGGTCTTGCAATGACAGGACAAGGGGCAATGGGTTTGAAGTGTCAGAGGGGAGATTTAGACTGGATGTTAGGAGGAAGTTGTTTGCAGTGAGGGTGGTGAGGCACTGGCACAGGTTGCCCAGGGAGGTTGTGGTGCTCCCTCCATGAGGGTGTTCAAGGCCAGGTTGGAGGAGACCTTGAGTGACCTGTGCTAGTGGGAGGTGTCCCTGCCTATGGCAGGGGGTTGGAACTAGATGATCCTTGAGGTCCCTTCCAACCTATGATTCTATGAATCCTTGGGTGTCAATGGATTATGTGGCAGACTGTGTAGGATAGTGTAAGAAGAAAAGAAAGCAGACTGATCTACCTTTAACTAAAGAAAACCCATTCCATCTTGGATCTGTGTGCCCAAGTGCCTTTTGAAAGGGGGGGAAAGTGATGCATAACTAATTTTAAAACTAAACAAAATTACCATGTCTTTTTTTTCCTGAATGTAATTTGAGTGCACACGTGTGTAAGCTTGGGTCTGCTTATTTTGAATGGCAAATGGAAGAGGGACCCATACTGACACCAAGAAACACCAAAGAAATCCCCTGAGAAAGGCCCAACGGAGGTCAGCACACCCACTGCCCCTCCATCTGGTTAAACAGAAGCAAGGAAGTTTTCTAGTCTGCCACCTAATTAATAAGAGCACAATTCCAGAATTCATTTGCAGCTCAGTACTAATGAGTATATATTGACAGCAAGAGTTTCTATTTTAGACATATTAGTGAATATAATTGTATCCCATCCTCAGTGATTGGCATTTTGGATCTCACATCCTAGAAAAGGGTGGAGAGAAAGTTTTCCTTTCTGAAGAAATGCAATGTTGGATACCAGGGTTCCACAATTAAAGCCAAATCAAATTGTTGGAACTTAACACTGTGAAGCACTTTTCTTTCAAATCACTTGATGATTTTGAAAACCTGAATCCATCTCTTACTATCTATTTTGTAATCCATATGGAGCATCAGTCTAAACTAAGATCTAGAATTAAAACTACTAAAGCACATTGGAAAGTATTTTGCACAAAGAAAATAGACAGGAACTAAAGCTAAGTCTTTATAAAAATAGTACCATTTCCCCTCTTTGTGTTTATAGGAAGCCTCAAAACCCTGTTTTCCCATATATCTACTAAATTTTCCTTTTCTTTCCTTTTCTTTTCTTTTTTTTTTCTTTTTTTTTTTTAATTACCTTGAGGTGAATTTAGACCATTTAATTTCCTGAGTTGCTTTTAAACAAATAAACAAGCAAACTAAAACCAGACAGTGTTTGACAATATCTACATGCAAACATTCTGGTAGCTTCAAAGGGTCTTTACTGACTCCTCTATTACAATACTTCTTCTCTACTTAGAATCATAGAATCATAGAATGGTAAGGTTGGAAGGGACCTCAAAGATCATCCAGTTCCAACCCCCTGCCATAGGCAGGGACACCTCCCACTAGCACAGGTCACTCAAGGTCTCCTCCAACCTGGCCTTGNAGCCTTCCTGTAGCCCCCTTCAGATCCTGGAAGGCTACTCTAAGGTCTCCTGGAAGCCTTCTCTTCTCCAGGCTGCACAGCCCCAACTCTCTCAGCCTGTCCTCACAGCAGAGCTGCTGCAGCCCTCTGAGCATCTTCATGGCCTCCTCTGGACCCACTCCAACAGTTCCATGTCCTTCCTGTGCTGGGGGCTACAGAACTGCACACAGGACTCCAGGTGGGATTTGACAAAACCAGAGCAAAGTGCCACAATCCCCTCCCTTGCCCTGCTGCCCACACTGCTCTTGCTGCAGCCCAGCACTCGGTTGCACTCACACTGCAGCCTCATGTTGAACTTTTCATCACCCCAGACCCCCAGGGCCTTTTCCTCAGGGCTGCTGAAGAGCAGGGAATAACATTTGCATCTTGGGTCATGCTCATCAACAAGAATGTTAAGTCCATCCCTAAAAGTGATATTCTAGAGAACTGCATCACATCACTGTGGAAAAGATGTTCAATGCAGATACCAACATCCAGGGGCCTGTATGAATATTAGTGGGGGCAACACTAGGAATTTGGAAGGCAACAATGTCTTTCATAGCTGTTTTCAGACTACCTTAAAACCCTAAGCCCTGTAATGTGATGGAACTATTATCTGTAATGAAGCATATGTGTGCAGCACTTCACAAGTGGCAAAGTTGGACAAAATGACATACAAGACAGCTGAATATTTTAAAGCATATTCATGAAGGAAGATTAGTCAGGGAAACAGAATATATATGAGATGTCAGTAACAACATCCCTCCTCCTGACAATTTACAAATTTCCATGTTGTCCTAACAGTGCTGGTCATCCAAGTCTTTAAAATTGCCACTTACAAGTACTGTAATTAAATATCTAACTATTGCCACAGTATTTCCCCTACTTTTCTCAGGTTAATTACATAGAAGTGGCAAATGTGTAGTGATACAGGTGTGACCACTGTAACATGAGGTACATGGCAAAATTCACAGAAATGCAGCTTTACCAGAAAAATAAAAAAACAAAAAAAACCACCCCAAAACAATATTTAAAATAGTTCGTTCTTACATCCAGAGTCTGTGACTGAGACGTGAAACTGTTTGACTGTGCACATTGTACCAGAAAGAATGTTCCAATTAGCTTTCAATTCAAACACAAGAGTGTGAGAAAAACATCCTTATCACTTATGTTGATGTAGAGACATAAATCACCCTTAAAAAGTGCCCTAAGCACAAGTGAAAGGAGTTGGTTAGAGCAGCAGACTTTCATGGGACATCCCATCAAACACAGTGCTGCCTACAGCAGAGCCTGTTAGCAGGCATCAGTATCAGTATGCACCTGATGATAAGAAATAAGAGTCATAGATAGATTTTTTTTTTCATTAAATTTAGGTCCTGATTCTGTCTTTCACTTACCTGTGTCCATACTTACCTGGAACCCTGTTCAGTACACAGGCATCTGCAGTCTCAACAGAATACTACAATGAAACATGATATTATACACTCTCAGGTAAGCTTTTTCCTGATCTCCTAATACATCATATCAAAACACCAGTACTTGTACATTTGGGTGTAAGCATACTGCAGTATTTTATGGTTGCATGCCATATATGTGTAGTGGTAGGCCTAAATAGGCCAAAATAGGCTTATACATGTCCTAGCTTGCCCAGAGATATTTTTCTGCTCTTCCTCTCTCTGATTTTGGGAAGAAGCAACCACGGGAAGGAGGACAAAGCACCTGGAACCACTGAGTCTGGGGACTCTGGCCCTTTGCAGCCTGCTGTATGCAAGGTACACAGGCTCAGCTTGTGCCTGCCTTGTGCAAGGCCTGTGTGCTGCCCAAATTTGGGTCAAGCAAGCCTATGGTTTCACCTAATATGGTCAAGCTTGGCTAACTGCCATTCTGATTTGCTACTCTGTGTCCAAAGGCCCATCAGTCTCGGGCTGTATGGATAAAAGGAGATGAGCAGGGAGCACATTGTGTGCTCTGCCATTATATTTTTGCTCCACCATTGTATCTGCTCTCTGCCATTGCATCCATGCTTGCTTATTGCCTTATATCCTGAGCAGTGTATATCCTGAGCAGGATAAGGCTCTAAATGCCTCCACTCCATTGGCCTGAACAGCCAGCATAACATTGTGCCAAGTCTGCACACCACAAGACATCCTGCCCGCACCTGAAAGCCTCCTGCCAAGAAGGGAAGACCTGGAGATAACACAGATCATCCAGACAGATCAGGACCAGGTCAGAGATTGTCCTTTCCCTAGCACCCAGAAGCCTGGGAAAACTCCAAAGCCTCTAACATCTTTGAGACCACTGACAGCAACCCCTCCATGTACTTTGGGTACTGTCTGATAATATTTTGTGAGTAAACACTTTAAAGCTTCTTGTAATTCACCATTACCTTCTGCCATACGCAGAAAGGAGCTTCCTGCATCCATCTAGTGGCTAAGCAGGATAATCAACTGCAAGCGGTATAAATGACCACTAAAATCTTCTCTTCCAGTAAAAATGTTTGCTTATGCTGGTTACCTCTTACAGAGTTCCAGTTTTGCCTGTTCCCTGTATGTATAAATGTCCAAACCCTGCATTTCTAACCTTGTAAATAAGTTTTGCCTGTTCCCAGTTTTGCCTGTTCCCAGTTTTACCTCTTCCCTGTATGTATAAATTTCCAAACCCTGCATTTCAAAACTTGTAAATAAGTTTTGCCTGTTCCCAGTTTTGCCTGTTCCCAGTTTTACCTCTTCCCTGTATGTATAAATTTCCAAATCCTGCATTTCGAACCTTGTAAATAAGATTTGCCTGTTCCCAGTTTTGCCTCTTCCCAGTTTTGCCTCTTCCCTGTATGTATAAATTTCCAAATGCTGTGTTTCAAAACTCGTAAATAAGTTTTGCCTGTTCCCAGTTTTGCCTCTTCCCTGTATGTATAAATTTCCAAATCCTGCATTTCGAACCTTGTAAATAAGATTTGCCTGTTCCCAGTTTTGCCTCTTCCCAGTTTTGCCTCTTCCCTGTATGTATAAATTTCCAAACCCTGCATTTCAAACCTTGTAAATAAATTTTGCCTGTTTCCAGTTTTGCCTGTTCCCTGTGTGCATAAATTTCCAAGCCCTGCGTTTTGAACCTTGTTAATAAGTTTTCTGTCTAGATTTAATGATAATAAACAATTTTCATAGTTACTAACAATCTCTGCCTGGATATCAAAAATTATATAGATTATTAATTTTGCATCATTTCATAACAATATGCCAGCAGGAAAATGCACTAATTTACGTGCTAGGAGACATTATGGCAAACATAACCAAGAGTATAGACATGGACTCAACTACCATCCCCATTTGGTGTAAGTATTTTTCACCAACGTGAAGGCACATTGGTAGGTTAAAACTGATGTCCCCTATACCAAAGAGAATTTCAATTTACATGGCTGAAGAGAAAACCTAATTTAGGTTTTCTGGGTCTGGGTTTTGCTGCCAACAGGGAAAAAAAAAACCAAACCAACAAAATTCAGTTGGCAGGTCCCTTTTATCTTTAAAAGAAGAAAAAATACCGCTCCTCTTTTGTGATTTATACAATAACTGCACCTACAGTTATCGATCTGAAAACGTTTAAAATAAAGTATTCAAATGACATTTATGTAGGAAACATTAATCCCCCTGAACTCAGCATTTTTAGAAAGCATTTTACTTCACTGTAAAAACACCAGAACATTCAGAAGATAATACTGAAAGAAACAGCATTGGTGAAAGCTGCGGTTTGTAATTGCAAAGTTAATTATCTTTCCTAAACCATCAGTTGTCACTTAGATAGACCAGATTCTAGCAGGCTCTCAGGGGACTGACTTTATTTCATTCCTAATGGCTTGGGACCCACCATTTTGCTGTCTCTGAACATTTGGTCACTGAATGCACCATTTATGGAGTATTGTTTAATTAAGGGCAAATTAAGAGAACTGTGCACAGAATTTAATTTCATATCCTGTGTAAATTCTTTTAAAGAGGGTACTAACTATAGGCATTATAACTTTTCATTATCCACTGCTTCTACAAGGTATTGACAATTTATTGTTTGCAACAGTTAAGAGTTTTGTTTACCCTTTGGGGAATTCTGCTGGCACTGCGGTTTTTTGCCTCACCGTTCCCTTAACCCTCTACATGCCACTGTCAATTGTTTTGTGATGAGTTGCATGTTTGAAAATACACTTTTTCCACATAGGTCCAGAAGTACTTCCACCACAAAACAATGCTAGAACATAAGAAGTGCTCCATACATGCGTGATCAGCAGGAATTCTTATGGGGCTAGCGCAGACTACACTGTAGGCAGCCAAAATTCACTGAAACCCTGTGCCAATTGCTCTGGACAGAAACATGGAGCCAATGTTTTCATTGCTGTGTGGTGTCTCCTCTAGCCTCTTCTTGGCACAGGCTTGCACAATTTGGATGTAGTTTCTGTGGACTGATTCTTCAGGTACTGCATGCCACCTGAGAAGGTTGCTTTTCCTTCTCACTCATAGAATCATAGAATGGTAAGGTTGGAAGGGACCTCAAGGATCATCTAGTTCCAACCCCCTGCCATAGGCAGGGACACCTCCCACTAGTAGAGGTCACTCAAGGCCTCATCCAATCTGGCCTTGAACACCTCCAGGCAGGGAGTAGCCACAACCTCCCTGGGCATCCTATGCCAGTGTCTCACCACCCTCACTGCAAAGAAATTCCTCCTAACATCCANCTCCTCTGGACCCGCTCCAACACTTCCATGTCCTTCCTGTGCTGAGGGCTCCAGAACTGCACACAGGACTCCAGGTGGGGTCTGACAAGAGCAGAGTAAAGTGGCAGAATCCCCTCCCTTGCCCTGTTGCCCACACTGCTCTTGATGCAGCCCAGCACACAGTTGCTGTCTGGGCTGCACTCACACTGCAGGCTCATGTTGAGCTTTTCATCATCCCAGACTCCAAGGTCCTTTTCCTCAGGGCTGCTCTCCAGTCATTCCCCACCCAGCCTGTATTTGTGCTTGGGACTGTGCCTACCCAGGTGCAGGACCTTACACCTGGCCTTGTTGAATGTCATGAGGTTGGTCTGGGCACACCTCTCCAGCCTGTCCAGGTCCCTCTGGATGGCATCACACTCACTCTGTCCTTCTGCTTGAGCTTCAACTTTAATACAGTTTGGTCTTAGAATGCAGCACAATGGCTTCTCCAACACAAAGAAATGGACATTTGTTGAAGTCAGCTATACACTGCCTAGTTATATTTATTTTTGCTATGAAATTATTCCATCTGGAATGATGAACAAAGTCTACTTTATAATCACAAAAGCATATAGCTTGAAAGCAGATATTGCTAGTCTCTGAAAGTGACTAACTCTCTCCAAAAGGGCAAACAACAGGTTTCTAGAGTAATTTTAGCAATCATAGAGGTGCAGACTTTGGAACAAAGGTATTCCAAGTGGTGTAAAGCACAGTTTATACCCTGCAAAGCTAGTTCTAACCTTTATCTAGAGCACAAGTATGGATCACAGTATCACAGTATCACCAGGGTTGGAAGAGACCTCAAAGATTGTCAAGTCCAACCCAATACCACGCACCTCAAGACCAGACCATGGCACCAAGTGCCACGTCCAAACCTGCCTTGAACACCTCCAGGGACGCTGACTCCACCACCTCCCTGGGTAGCCCATTCTCAGGCAAGAACTTTCTCCCCACCTCCAGCCTAAACTTCCCCTAGCACAGCTTGAGACTGTGTCCTCTTGTTCTGGTGCTGGTTGCCTGAGAGAAGAAAGCAACCTCCTCCTGGCTAAAGTCACCCTTCAGGTAGCTGTAGACAGCAAGAAGGTCTCCCCTGAGCCTTCTCTTCTCCAGGTTAACCTTGGATGGCACAAGTACTTGTGAAATATACCTGGTGCATTTTACAGATTTGACAGATTGTACTTACATACAAATGAAGGCTCATATCAGCAGGAAAATACACTAATTTACGTGCTAGGAGACATTATGGTAAAGATGACCAAGAGTATAGGCATGGACTCAACTACCAAACCCCATTTGGTATAAGTATTTTTCATCAACATGAAGGCACATTGGTAGGTTAAAACTGATGTCCCCTATACCAAAGAGAATTTCAATTTACATGGCTAAAGAGCAAACCTAATTTAGGTTTTCTGGGTCTGAGTTTTGCTACCAACAGGGAAAAAAACCCAACAAAAATCCAGTTCCTTTGATGTAGCAGGTCCATTTTATCTTTAAAAGAGAAAAAATACCACTCCTCTTGTGTGATTTATACAATAACTGCACCTACAGTTATCGATCTGAAAACGTTTAAAATAAAGTATTCAAATGACATTTATGTAGGAAACATTAATCCCCCTGAACTCAGCATTTTTAAAAAGCATTTTACTTCACTGTAAAAACACCAGAATGTTTAGAAGATAATACTGAAAGAAACGGCATTGGTGAAAGCTGTGGCTGTAATTGGGACACTTAGTGCCATGGTTTAGTTAATTAGAGGGGTTAGGTGATAGAATCATAGAATAATAGAATCAACCAGGCTGGAAGAGACCTCCAAGCTCATCCAGCCCAACCTAGCACCCAGTCCTAGCCAATCAACCAGACCATGGCACTAAGTGTCACATTCAGGCTTTTTTCAACACCTCCAGGGACTGCAACTCCACCACCTCCCTGGGCAGCCCATTCCAATGCCAATCACTCTCTCTGGCAAGAATTTCCTCCTAATATCCAGCCTAGACCCTTCCTGGCTCAACTTGAGACTGTGTCCCCTCCTTCTGTTGCTGGATGATCTTAGAGGTCTTTTCCAGCCTGGTTAATTCTGTGATTCTGGGCTTCTATGTTTACCCTCATAAGCAGCTCCCACCAGATGCAGCAGGCAAGAGGGAGAAGAAAGGAGAAGGAGCTGGCCTTACTGCCAGCTTATAGAGATATATCAGAATTATGGGATTGAATCGCAACTTTACACTATCCTGTGTCCAGCCCTCTACTCCTCTAGTCCCTAGAAGATTTTTAACCCTGTAGTTCCCAAGCTACAACATGAATTCTAATAAAGTTGACGTTGTTTCCACATCTTCACTTCCTAACTTTGTTTTTGGTTGTGGTTTTTTTTCCCTCTTTTTATTAGAATGGTTCCATAGATACTGTAAATCGTTAGTGCTCAGAACATAAAGGATTGGTTTTGCTTTTTCTCAAAAGATAAAGTCAAAGAATATGGATCTTCAAAGCATGTCTTGATGGAGAAAGAAGCATTTAAACTTTTTTAAGGAAGCTCATTTATCTGTTCAGGAAAAAAAGTATATGAAATCTCACTGCAAAAGCAATTAAAAACAAAATTAGCACTAAAAAATAAAGGACTGGTTCTCCTTCTTTACTCTGTTCTCATCAGACCCCATCTGGAGTCCTGTGTGCATTTCTGGAGCCCCCAGCACAGGAAGGACATGGAAGTGTTGGACTGGGTCCAGAGGAGGCCACAAAGGTGCTGAGAGGGCTGCAGCAGCTCTGCTGTGAGGACAGGCTGAGAGAGTTGGGGCTCTGCAGCCTGGAGAAGAGAAGGCTTCCAGGAGACCTTAGAGTAGCCTTCCAGGATCTGAAGGGGGCTACAGGAGGGCTGAGAAGGGACTATTGACAAGGTCTTGTAATGACAGGACAAGGGGCAATGGGTTTGAAGTGTCAGAGGGGAGATTGAAACTGGGTGTTAGGAGGAAGTTGTTTGCAGTGAGATGGTGAGGCACAGGTTTCCCAGGGAGGTTGTGGCTGCTCCCTCCCTGGAGGTGTCCAAGGCCAGATTGGATGAGGCCTTGAGTGACCTGTACTAGTGGGAGGTGTCCCTGCCTATGGAAGGGGGTTGGAACTGGATGATCCTTGAGGTCCCTTCCAACCTTACCATTCTATGATTCTAGGATTCTATGATGACTGCAGCATCACTGGTGTGACATTATAACACAGCAAAAATTATACAGCATCCAAAACCTGTCAAATGAGATTTAGGAATATAGTTCAGAAGTTATCCCCTATTGAGTTACTGTCCATAATCCTGATAGAAATCCTGTAAAGTGCTCATGTGAGGTAGTCCATATGCTAAGGGTAGCATATCATTCCAAAGCTGTCAGTTTTAATTTCTGGTTTGTTCATTTTGCCCCAAGCCTACACACATACATTTCAGAGGTACGTTGCATCTATTCAAAGTAACAGTGTGACTGTGGCTTGTTCTGGCATGCTTCCTCACAAAGAGTGCACTGTGCTGGTTTGAGGCTAATTAGAGTATTTTAATAGAGAAAATTACACTATAGGCTGTGAAAAAGAAAACATGGTGATGTCTACTGCACTCATAGGCTTGCTGAAAAATTGTTTGGGAACAATAACCAAAACATTAGATAAGTCTCAGTCTCTGTCTGACTCTTGCTGGATCTAGCAGCTTCTAGCTCTGGTTCCTCTGCCGATTAATTTTCACTAACCACTTTTCTTCTAACCCCCCTGGCTGATACTCCTAATTCACCTTGCGTGTAAGGCAAACCTTGGGGTAAGGTATAGGGGTGGGTAGAAGGCGGAAGGGTGGTTGGGAGCCCCTCCTGGGGTCTCTGATTTCTGGGAGGGGAGTTGTGTTTCTGTATTACCTTTAATTGGTATATGTCTGTAACTATTACTGTCTATTGTGTCTATCTCTGCTTGTACATTGTGCTGAGCTGTAAATAGAGCTTCAGTCCTTAACTTCCAGCTGCCTGAGTTCTAGTCTGGGTCATTTTACAAAGTGTGGGAGGGGGCAGGGAACTCCCAAACTGTCACAGTGCACAGACTGCAAGGAGTAAGTGTAAGCATATTGGAGCAACAGGTGGGAAAATTTGAAAACCTGGAGGACAAGAGATGAAGGACAAGGGCATGAAATGTGAATTCAAAAGGAAAACGTGGATTTTTGTGAGCATGCAGAGGGAGAAGCAAGAGGAATGTATTTAAATAATGTCTGCCTCACTCCAGTTTTCCAGTCTTACCCTCTCGTTCTCTCTCTCAAAGAAAAGTTGTGACAGAATTAGTGCAGACTTTTGTCTGAAAAAAAACAGCTATGACCACACTATCTGGAAAAGAAATACACCCCCCAAATACACTTGGTAAAACCCTATCTGCAAGTGTGATACATTGAAAGAGGAATGATGTAGGAAAAGATAACTAAAGACAAAGCTCAAACCTTGTCTTACAGTTCAAAGCAAACTTTTGTTCATAGGAGCCCATTGTCAGTTATCTGTTTGATGTTTTGGAGGGTTGACACCTGCTGCAACAGTGAGTGCCTAAACCAATCCATGTGAAGCAAAAGCCCTTAGTTTTCTACAACATGGAAATGTGCATTCAAAATGTATCGCTAAGACTTATATAAGGGACATGATTATATCTGCTCTCAGAATCCTGAATTTCCATATGTCCATGGAGAAACAACATGAGAAAGGTGATATACCTGATCCTATATAGACCATTTTAACTTATCATTTACCATTTATTATGCCTTTTCCATCTGTCAAAGAGAAGGGAACTAATAGATTGACTAGGTAGGTCTAGACAGAAGCCTTCATTGCTCATACTGCTTAAAACTGATGTTTTGGAGGGTTGACACCTGCTGCAGCAAGGCTGTGCGTATCTAAACTAATCTGTGTGAAGTAAAATCACTTAGATTTCTACTACACTGATATGTGCATTCAAAATCTATCTGTAAGACTTATATAAGGGACACGATTATCTCTGCTCTCAGAATCTTGAATTTTCATATGTCCACAGAGAAACAACATGAGAAAGGTGATATAGACCATTTAAAGTTTATCATACCTTTCCCATCTTTCAAGGAGAAGAGGACTAAGACATAGGTTGACTAGGTAGGTCTAGGACAGGTGAGTGAAGACAGAAACCTTCATTGCTCACACTGCTTAATTGCTGTCTCACCTTTGGCTGCAGTGGACTAGCTCAGATTTCATACTGGACATAGTTCATTCCTAGGAGACCTTCCAAAAGAGTTATGACACAACTAAGTACTCTCTACCCTACATTAAAAGTCACTTTTCCAAGAGTGCTTTTTTTCAGCAATTCCATCTCCTCAGAAAAAAAACAAACAGACAAAACAAAACAAAAAACAACAACAAAAACAGAACAAAAAAACTCACAATGACAAAAAAAAAAAAACAAAAACAAACCACCCCCAAAACAGAATCCCAAACAAAGAAACCCACAAACCCCACCAAAAAGTCACCTGTAAAGTCATCTGTAATCTTGCCTGATAACAGTGCAAGATTATAATATAAATGATTAAATTCTAGGACCAGCCTCTGCTTTGACTTAGGTGTTGTTTGCTATCTGAACTACCTTGGTAACACAAAAAATGAAGAAAGGAATTTTTCCCAGTAACATCTCTTGGCTTCTGCTGAGCTTTCTTGATATGGAACAACTTAATCATAGAATCATAGAATCATAGAATGGTAAGGTTGGAAGGGACCTCAAGGATCATCTAGTTCCAACCCCCTGCCATAGGCAGGGACACCTCCCACTAGCACAGGTTACTCAAGGTCTCATCCAATCTGGCCTTGAACACCTCCAGGGAGGGAGCATCCACAACCTCCCTGGGCAACCTGTTCCAGTGCCTCACCACCCTCACTGTAAAGAACTTCCTCCTAACATCTAGTCTAAATCTCCCCTCTGCCAGTTTAAGCCCATTGCCCCTTGTCCTGTCATTGCAGGACCTTGTAAATAATCCTTCCCCAGCCTTCCTGTAGGCCCCCTTCAGATACTGGAAGGCTACTATCAGGTCCCCTCGAAGCCTTCTCTTCTCCAGGCTGCAGAGCCCAAACTCTCTCAGTCTGTCCTCATAGGAGAGCTGCTGCAGCCCTCTGAGCATCTTTGTGGCCCTCCTCTGGACCCGCTCCAACACTTCCATGTCCTTCCTGTGCTGAGGGTTCCAGAACTGCACACAGTACTCCAGGTGGGGTCTGACAAGAGCAGAGTAAAGTGGCAGAATCCCCTCCCTTGCCCTGCTGGCCACATTGCTCTTGCTGCAGCCTAGGACTCGGTTGCTGTCTGGGCTGCATGTGCACACTGCAGACTCATGTTGAGCTTTTCATCAACCCAGACTCCAAGGTCCCTTTCCTCAGGGCTGCTCTCAGCCATTCACCACCCAGCCTGGAGTTGTGCTTGGGATTGTGCCTACCCAGGTGCAGGACCTTACACTTGGCCTTATTGAATTTCATTCATTTTTAGGTATCAGTCAACACAACAGAGATACTTAGATCATGTCTAATGTAATATTGGTTCTAAAGTGTGTTGGCATCATGGATTTGTTTAACACAAATGTTTATATTTAGGTTAATACTGTATTAACAATGCAGTATGTATAATACCACTGTAAAATAAATTAATGTATTGAAGATAATTGTGTTTAAATGAAAATGGGTCTTGGTCATTTACTAAAAATAACTGAGATTAAATCTCTCTATTTTTTTTAAGAGCAATTCAAAGGACAGTGTTATTTAATCTTTCCTATCTTTCCCTCTGGTAATTATTCTTTAGAATAATTAAATAGTAATTGTGCCTCCATGGTAGTTCTCAGATTCCAAGTGTGTCTTAGATCACCTTCTGACCACAAATAAAAATCTCACCTCTTTAGTCCAGTGGTTTAGATCTAGATCTCTAGAAATACTGAGTCAGTGCTTAGCACTGAAGTGCTGGCTCGACAGGAGGTACCATTTGAACTCTGCAGCTGGGATTCAAACCTTGGATGTGGCATGACCGTGTGAAAGTGCTGCTTAAAAACTGAGCAGTTTCAGCTCATCACAAATGCTTCTACAGATCTCCTCCAACAGAGGCACTACCTTCCCTCCCTCCCTGGATGTGTTCAAGGCCAGATTGGATGAGGCCTTGAGTAACCTGTCCTAGTGGGAGATGTCCCTGCCTATGGCAGGGGGTTGGAACTAGATGATCCTTGAGGTCCCTTCCAACCTTACCATTCTATGATTCTTAAATCTGGATGGAAAATCACCTCAGTTTAGCCATGACGATGAGAGTCATTCTCAGGATGAAGTCTTTCAGTGCTATCTCAGATTAAAAGTTGTTAATAAATAATAAAAATAATTTTTAAAGGCTAATTTCAAATGTGGGGTTTTTTTTTTTATACTGATATTTTCTCTTTTACTGAAGAAACAGAGTGCAGATTTTTTTTTTTTTAAACAAGTAGGGGTACAGGGGAGTTTTTATCCAACTAAAACAACAGTTTACCTGACTGTGTTCTCAGCCACAAACCATAGGAATGCTTCCCTACAGCTTGGCAGGTGTGATTTGGAGATAATTACAGTAAAGGGAGGGGGCCATCACAGACTTGTAATTCTCCTGGAGAGACTGCAGCTCTTTTTTTCCTTCTGTGTAACCTTGTATGATAATTAGTCCAATTCCACCTGTCTGCTAAAGTAGTTCTTACAGTTGGATGTGTGCAGTTAATTGATACTGTTTGGGATTAGTGCAGGTTTTCTACAAGTCATGAGGAATAGGCAGAAATAATTTTAATGTTGAAAACTAAATCTGGATTCGCTACAATATTAGCATTCGGATTCAAAGATTTGCCAAATGGTCAATCTGATCACAAATCTTTTCAAAGAGTTCAGATGTGTGGAGTTTTGTTTTGTTTTTTTTTCAGTTTAAAATCTTTTTTTTTTTTTTTTTCATGAAGAAATATAGATTTACATACTACAAAGTGGAAAGCAGAACTGGAAAATGGAGTGAACAAAACCACATTTCTACTATATCTTGACCATGATAAATAAAGCTTTGGTAAAATAGTCAGGGTGACCTTTTGCAGTGTAGTGCAAAAACCTGCTCTCAATATTCATTACGTGCAGTTGGAAGCAAAGATCATCGATAGCCACAAATATGTCCACTGACTGAGAGTGAAGTTGAATCTTAGATACAGATTCTGTAACTAACCATCTGGATATTGGTTGCCCAGTTTTGCAAAGAATTTTAGCTGATGCCTTAATCTATATTCTGAGTATTGATGGAGACAAAGTGAAGAATGTTCACGGGAACCTTGGTCGATCTGCTGGCTGCATAGCCAGACAATAAATCTATTTATAGACAGAGACATATATAGGCCATATGACACCAACAATCTATACTGTATATGCTAACTCAGCTGAAGGCTTCTCAGCAGTGTAGGCAGAATCAGTTTTATGGAAGCAGCAATATGGGTCACAGCAGATGGGAGAAAGAGGCTAAAAAGATTCAGTGCAGGCTTCATCGGACGGAACAGATGGGTTGTGGGGGGAGAGAATGGGGTTTATGGAGTAAGACTAGAGCTGGCAACTCAGAGGTCAACGAAGATCCGCGACACTCCACGTGTAAAGTGACTGAGAAGACTAAAAAGGCTGGAGAAGCTATGAGAGGCTTTAGTGGGGCAGTGGATCAGGGCAGTGGCAGTACTTTTCTCCTGCTGTTCTGAGAACTTGCCCCTTCCATGAGTAAACTTCCTCACTTTTCTGAAGCACAGCGCTTCCACCTGCCACGCTTTGCTTGTCACCTATGGACCTGTCTTCTTTTACTACCCTTTCCCTGGTAGAAAGGCCTTCAGCACCCTGTCGTCCCACAAAGACAAGGCTGCTTCTCCCAGGATAAGCAGGAGCAGAACATTGAAAAGGATGGGTGTCAGAAAGGATTTTGCTCTCAAATCTTCCTGAAGGAAAAATAGGCAGAAAAGTGACTATCGCTTCTTTAAGAAGCTGCACAGCCCTAGGTTATATCCCATTTGTTGACTCAGTGTTAGCAACAGTGGGAAGGGAAGATGGTTGCATAAACCAGGGAACAAAGCTCTGCTGTTCAGCCTAGAAAGCCAAGCCCTGTCTTTGGCATGGATGGTGCATACAGACTGCTGCCATAAGCTGCTGCCTACCTTTTCTTTTGGCTTAATACAACTCCGTATGTGAGTATGAGTGTTGTGTATATATACATATGTGTGTATGCATAGAATTTATTCCAAGAAGAAATGATAAAAACACAATAATGAGCTTCCAAGTATTGTCAAGCTTATTAAGCTCCAAATAGTTCATCGAGGACCACTTTCTATGTGCTAAATAGTACAGCTAGATTTTGCCTTTATGCAAAAATCAATGCAAACACATGAATCATTGAGAAGCATGCTGCAGCCTTCCAAAGTCAGATTCTAATTAGCAATGCATTGATCCAAATACTTAGTACTACAAGAAACACAGGAAAAGAAGTGTTCTACTAAGTGTATGGGGAAAAGAGTCAATTTTTTTGCCCTTTGTAATTAATATAAACCCTTTTCAGAATCAAGAGAAGTGCTAAAGTGTCCTGGTAGGGCATAAATCCTGCCAGACTGGTTTGGCCACTGCTCTCCTCCTGCCCTGTTCCAGGGTCCAGGAGTTCAGTTGATGAGCAGACAAAACAGCGGAGGGTTTGGCTCCAGCAAAGCTGTGTCCTGAGGGCTAGGAGCTTAGCACCACTGTCTCATGAGACCACTCAATGTGCCTTGAGTCTACTTAGGCAATAAATGTGTAGTCACACGAGGTACGATACTTTGAACTCATTGCCCAAAACTTCTGGTGCTTGCTCCTATTTCCCAGTTTGATTTTCAAACAATATATTTACAGGAGGGATGATTTGAAAAGCCCACCTTTCCACCACCTTTCCACAGCCATTTTCCAGCCATGCTCCAGCCTTTCTTCAGACTGGAATGTTAGAGAGATTTTCCTTTGTGAATACCCAGGCTGAGTTCCCTTTAACAGACCATTCAGCTACATCTCTGCCTGCAGAAAGGCTTTGTTCATAGGGAGCAGGTATTTGCAGCCTGCAGCAACTTACAGCAACTCAGTTTTCCTCTCCTTCATCTTCCTTGCAATATCTTGTATTTTTACCCTTGGGATCATCTACCCTTGGAACTAGATGATCCTTGAGGTCACTTCCAACCATACCATTCTATGATTCTATGATCATAATCACAGTTTTAGGAAGCCTCTTTGTACAGGAAACATACCCTTGAGTCAACATGTTGTGAGTACGTGGGCTATAGTTAATATTAAGGCTCCATAAGCCTCACTGGACTACCCTGGAGTGAGTATTGCCTCTTGTGTGGTTAGAATTTTTCTGTTTCAGTGTTTGTATTTTTCCCAATTTCTGACTGTTTAAACTCTTTTATTGTGTTTATAAATACCCTTTGTTCAATTACTTACTGTCAATCAAGAAGCCAAATAAATTTTATACTAGGTGTGGCCAGCAGGACCTGGAAGGTTATTCTGCCCCTGGACTCAGCACTGGTCAGGCCACACCTTTGAGTCCTGTGTCCAGTTCTGGGCCCCTCAATTCAAGAGAGATGTTGAGGTGCTGGAAGGTGTCCAGAGAAGGGCAGCAAGACTGGGGAGGGGCCTGGAGCACAGCCCTGTGAGGAGAGGCTGAGGGAGCTGGGGGTGTGCAGCCTGCAGAAGAGGAGGCTCAGGGCAGACCTCATTGCTCTCTGCAGCTTCCTGAAGGGAGGTTGTAGCCAGGTGGGGTTGGGCTCTGCTCCCAAGTAACCAGCAGAATCATAGAATCACAGAATGGTAACGTTGGAAGGGACCTCAAAGATCATGCAGTTTCAACCCCCTGCCATAGGCAGGGACACCTCCCACTAGTACAGGTCACTCAAGGCCTCATCCAATCTGGCCTTGAACACCTCCAGAGATGGAGTAGCCACAACCTCCCTGGGCAACCTGTGCCAGTGCCTCACCACCCTCACTGTTAAGAACTTCCTCCTAACATCCAGTCTAAATCTCCCCTCTGCCAGTTCAAACCCATTGCCCCTTGTCCTGTCATTACAAGACCTTGTCAATAGTCCCTCCCCAGCCTTTCTGTAGCCCCCTTCAGATCCTGGAAGGCTACTCTAAGGTCTCCTGGAAGCCTTCTCTTCTCCAGGCTGCAGAGCCCCAACTCTCTCAGCCTGTCCTCACAGCAGAGCTGCTCCAGCCCTCTGAGCATCTTTGTGGCCTCCTCTGGACCCACTCCAACACTTCCATGTCCTTCCTGTGCTGGGGGCTCCAGAACTGCACACAGGGCTCCAGGTGGGGTATAACAAGAGCACTCAGTATCAAAAATATCAGTATTTGTCGATGCTTTACATATGACTATCAGCTACTTCTAGAAAGGTTTAGCTACCAGTTACAAGTTGTACAAGCTTTCCAGAGGGAGACATCACAGATTTCACCATGGATATTTCAAAAAGGTAATTGAATACTTTTTTGTTGTTGTTTGTTTGTTTGTATTTTAGATTTTCTGCACTTTCTAGGAAAACAGGAGGATGTTCTAAGACTGAACTAAATCCTACAAAATGGCTAAAGAGAGCTAACAGCCAGTTAAATAGTGCATAGCAGGAGTTCCGTGAGTCTTGATGCAATGATTGGTCCACTATTTGTTAATTGATTTTTGGTGCAATGATTGCTCCAGTATTGGTTAAATGCTTTCTGGTGCAATGATTGCTCCAGTGTTGGTTAAAAGCTTTTTTAATGCAATGATTGCTCCAGTATTGGTTAAATGCTTTCTGGTGCAATGATTGCTCCAGTATTGGTTAAATGCTTTTTGGTGCAATGATTGCTCCAGTATTGGTTAAATGCTTTTTGGTGCAATGATTGGGCCAGTATTGGCTAAATGCTTTTTGGTGCAATAATTGCTCCAGTATTGGTTAAATGCTTTCTGGTACAATGATTGCTCCAGTATTGGTTGAAAGCTTTTTTAATGCAATGATTGAGCCAGTATTGATTAAAAGTGAAGACTGATGAAACGAACTACTATTCAGTCAGTCTTCAGTGCTCTATGGGGTCATCCTCACCTACGTTTGGTACTATGCATTTGATATTGTTCAGCCCATGGCCTTTATTCACTTTCGAATCATGTAAAGGCTTAAAGACAAAAGCCATATTTTGGGGTAAATTCAGCTGTTTTAAAACTGTGTTAGAGCTGTGGGTTGCATTCTGTAAAGAAAGGCAGTCCTCATTTCCAAATTCACTATAAAAGCATATAATGGTTCTATCATAATAGCAGCACTAATACCAAAGCTCAGTGAAACATACCATTTAAGGTATCTTTTTAATTCACTGCTTTAATATGTGCAGAAAAACCCTGAGATTTCCCCCTTTATTAATATTTGCACATTCAGATTTTGTTTAGAAAGAAACAGCTTATATGAGAATCTTGGCTGAGTACTTCAATCAAATTATTAAGCTTATTAGAACCACAGTCTTCATCACTAAGCAACCTTTCCATTACCCTAAACTTTATATGGCTTCCCAAGGAATTTGGAAAACTTTTTTTCAAAGTAACTTTTTCTGGCAATTATCAATGTTTAAATATCTCTAATTTTTGATATGGCTCTATATTGCTAGTCAAAAAGGAACTACAAACCACAACTGAACAGGATTTTGCATAGAAGGCATTGTAACTCTAATCATAGAATCATAGAATGGTAAGGTTGGAA
>VWZE01025491.1:40076-59732 GCA_013396675.1 Eubucco bourcierii | reverse complement strand
TTAAGTAAGTTGGTACAGGAGTATCACAGTATCACAGTACCACCAAGGTTGGAATAGGCCTCAAAGATCATCAAGTCCAACGTGTTACCACAGACCTCAAGACCAGACCATGGCACCAAGTGCCACGTCCAAACCCACCTTGAACANTGATTCTGGTTGCCTGTGTGTCCCATTTGGTGTATTTTAATATATTTACTGGTTAGGCCACACCTTGAGTACTGTGTCCAGTTCTGGGCCCTTCAATTTAAGAAGGACATTGAGGTGCTTGAGTGTGTCCAGAGAAGGGCAACGAGGCTGGGGAGAGGCCTCGAGCACAGGCCCTATGAAAAGAGGCTGAGGGAGCTGGGATTGTTTAGCCTGGAGAAGAGGAGGCTCAGGGGGGACCTTCTTGCTGTCTACAACTACCTGAAGGGTGGTTGTAGCCAGGAGGAGGTTGCTTTCTTCTCTCAAGCAACCAACACCAGAACAAGAGGACACAGTCTCAAGCTGTGCCAGGGGAAGTTTAGGCTGGAGGTGAGGAGAAAGTTCTTCACTGAGAGAGTCATTGGCTGCTGGAATGGGCTGCCCAGGGTGGTGGTAGAGTCACCGTCCCTGGAGGTGTTCAAGGTGGGTTTGGAGGTGGCAGTTGGTGCCATGGTCTAGTCTTGAGGTCTGTGGTAATGAGTTGGACTTGATGATCTTTGAAGTCTCTTCCAACCTTGGTGATACTGTGATACTGTGATATATTTACTGGTGTATTATAATATATTTATGACATAGCATTTCAAAATGTGGCTGAATAAACTATTCCCAAATACGACTGAAAGGAGTCATGTAAAGGTTCCATAAAGCTATTAAGAATTTAACCTTGACTTTGATCCATCTATACAAGCAGTAGTATAATACAATACGGGTTTTTTTTTGTAATGGCTTGATTAGATTTTACAGAATGACAAAACATTTGGTGACAGCCCAACTCTGATGCTCTTCTGCATGAATAACTGCTGCTTGAAATTGCAGCCACCCGCTAAAATTCTGCCATCTATCTCTATCCTAGCACCTGTAATAATACACTGTTTTAATTTGGCTGCATATTCCCTGTATTTTTATTCTACTATAAAAATATTAGCAAGAATGTAAAATAAACTACTAACAAACTCATTATGTCATGCAACTAATCAGACTGGAACCTAATCTAAATTTTGCTGCAGTCCAGTGGAAGTGCCAATGTCCTGTGAAGTGTCTGGTTTTCACAGCACTCCCATTGCCTTTAGTGCGCTTTGTAGCTAAAGCCTGCAACTATTCCCTTGCTACTTATTTAAAACCTAAGCTTTGATAGCACAGCTTTGATAGCTAAATCCCATTCACCTTTTAATAAATCACACTTCTTGAAATGGTATTTGATGAAAACGTAAGGGAAATGATGATGCATGGACAAATACAATTATAATCGCAGTAAGATTTCAGTATGTTGTATTTTTAATGTTTAAAATTAATGACATTTACAGTTTTGTCACAAGCACTGGGTAAAATTACTTTGTACAAAATGCTCTTTCAAGAAGAAATAAAGCAAGTTGCTTTGTAAGTAATTGTATTTCCTCTGAATTTCTTTTTATTTTTTGGTAGTAGGAAAGGGGCTTCTTAAGATAATATTTCATAACAGTTAACTCAGTTTCTTGTAATTTATTTATATATTTCCCCCCACACACTATTTTCAAAATAAAATATCAAATTAAGCTTATCTTTATAAGTATAAAGCTTATGATTTAGCTTCTGTGACAGTCAACTTTTGCCCTTATATATCTTGCTTCTACAAAAGAGGAAAAGAAAATAATTACAGCTTTTATAATTTGTCTGTCTTGTAATTGTGTCTTAACAATATAAAGACAGGAAAAAAAAAAGACACTGTTTTTTTCAGGTGTACATTGATAATACTACACAAGCTGTGGTTTAGAAGAATGTAATTTAAGTCCAGATTGCCTGATTTACATTGCTGACTGGTCTAGTTTAGCTGAACACTGAATTTAAATAGCAGCACTTGAAGTCAGGAGGGACTTATGCATGTGCTTATACACTGTGCTGAATCAACATCTCATTGTAGTAAATCACAGGCACAGTGTGTTTAACAAGCATAGCATGGCAAGCATGTTTATCTATCCATAACAAAGCCAAAAATGACATCTTCTCTGTGTCAAAAAACCTCACAAAAGTAAGCTACCAGAAATCAGCAGGTGACAATAACCTTACTTACCACTTAACCTTCCTTAGGAAGAATTATTTAGCATAATAAACAAAGCCAGAGTATATATTTTGAAGCTGAAAGGAAAAGGTGCACACTGCATGCTTTAGCTGTTTGTTAACTTTTTCTCCTAATGATTTGCCCTTTTGCTCTGCATCACTCTGATTGCAGTGTAACAGCTTTCATTAGTCATTATAAATACAACTTTGTGTGGTGTTATTTACGTTCTTGTTGGAAATAGCTAGAATCTCACATTGCAATAATTCAGGCTATTTCTGCACTTGCTGAAAAATAAGCTGGTAATGCTTAATAGATTATTTTACCTCAATAAACCCTAAATGCAAATCCGTGAGGTTTTGGGATTCCCTGTTTTTCTGATACAACTTTGCTACCAATGTCACTCCACCATGGTCAAAATTCTTCTCAGTAACGAAGCTAAAGGAATCAGAATTTTACCATAATTAAACTTCACAAACTGGGTTTCCTTTCTGTTAGAACTGTTTGTAAGGGGAAACTGATAGTTATCATTTAAGGATCTTGCCAGATTGTGTAGGAAGAAAATTTCAGAAGTAAAACTTCTGAATGTAGACTGGCCACTGCTGTGAATGATAATAAGAAATGCTTTTATAAATATATTAATGACAAAAAGAGGGGCAAGGATAACCTCCACTCTTTGTTGGACAAGGAGGGGAATGTATTAACTAGAGATGAGGAAAAGGCAGAGCTGTTTAACACCTTCTTTGCCTCACTTTTCAATATTAAGACAGGTTGTCTTCAGGACAGCTGGCCTCCTGAGCTGGTAGATAGGGTCAGGGACCAAAACAGCTGTAATCCAGGAGAATACAGTTAGGGACTTGTTGAGCATCTTGGATCCTCACAAGAGTATGAGATCAGATGGGATCCATCCTAGGGTGATGGGAGAGCTGGCAGATGAGCTGGCCAAACTGCTCTCCATTATTTATCAACAGTCCTGGCTCACAGGAGAGGTCCCTGAAGACTGGAAGTTGGCCAATGTGGAGCCCATCCACAAGATGGGCCAAAAGAAGGACCCAGGAAATTACAGACCTGTCAGTCTGACCTCCGTGACATGTGAGATAATGGAACAGATCATCCTGAGTACAATCACAGGGCACCTACAGGATGGTCAGGGGATCAGAACCAGCCAGCATGGATTTACGAAGGGCAAGTCCTGCTTGACCAACCTGATCTCTTTTTATGACCTGGTGACCAGCCTAGTGGACGTGGGGAAAGCTGTGGATGTAGTCTGGACTTCAGCAAAGCCTTTGATGCTGTCTGCCATAGTAAACTCCTGGCAAAGCTGGCAGCTCATGCCTTGGACAGGGGCACTCTATGCTAGGTGAAGAATGGGCTGGAGGGCCGGGCCCAGAGAGTGGTGGTGAATGGTGCCATGTCCAGTTGGCAGCCAGTTACTAGAAGTGTGTCCCAGGGATTGGTAGTGGGCCCAGTCCTGTTTAATATCTTCACTGATGATCTGGATGAGGGGATTGAGTCCACCATCAGTAAGTTTGCAGATGACACCAAGTTGGGAGCAGGTGTCTATCCACTGGAGGGTAGGAGGGCTCTGCAGAGGTAATTTTAGATGTAACTGACCTCTGAATTCTAGTGAGTGACTTAGGCACAAAAGTGAGTGTGTTTAGCACCCAAAAGTGAAATACAGTTTTGTTTTGATTTTTTTCTCACATGGAATCATAGAATGTTAGGGGCTGGAAGGGACCTCGAAAGATCATTGAGTCCAACTCCCCTGCCAGAGCAGGATCACCTATACCAGATTATACAGGAATGCATCCAGGTGGGTCTTGAGTATCTCCAGAAAGGGAGACTCCACAACCCCCCTGGGCAGCCTGCACCAGTGTTCTATCACCTTCACAGTGAAAAACGTTTCCCTCATGTCTACATGGTACTTTCTGTGCCTCAACTTCAGCCACTGCCCCTTGTCCTGTCAGTGGGCATTAACAAGAAGAGCCTCCATCCTCTTGGCACTCACCCTTTACATATTTATAACCATCAATGGCATCACCTCTTAGTCTCCTCTTCTCAAAATTAAAGAGACCCTGCTCCCTCAGTCTCTCCTCGTAAGGAAGATGTTCTGCTCCCTTACTCATTTTTGTGACTCTGTACTGGACTCTCTCAAGGAGTTCTCTGTCCTTCTTGAACTGAGGGGCCCAGAACTGGACACAGTATTCCAGATGTGGCCTCAAACAGGTAAAGCAGAGGGGGAGAACCTCTCTCGACTTACTATCCACATCCTTTCTAATACACTCTAGAATGGCATTGGGCTTTCTAATTGCCTTTTTACACACACACATACACACACACAAACAAACAAATAAATAGATAAAACCACATTATATTCCTAAAGCTGAAAATTAGAAGTAACAAACCCCACATCTACATTCAACAATACAATTACAAAGACTATTTGTCATGACTAGTATTCTTCAAACCTGTGAGTTTAGGACTACTGAATAATGAGGGCCTAACACTAAGAAATAGATAAGTAAATATACATAAAAACTTCCTGATGTCTGCACATGTTTTGTACACATATATATTCTATGAGTACTGTGTGCAGTTCTGGAGCCCTCAGCACAGGAAGGACATGGAAGTCTTGGAGCAGGTCCAGAGGAGGGCCACGAGGATGATCAGAGGGCTGGAGCAGCTCTCCTATGAGGACAGGCTGAGAGAGTTGGGGCTCTTCAGCCTGCAGAAGAGAAGGCTTCCAGGGGACCTGATGGTAGCCTTCCAGTATCTAAAGGGGGCCTACAGGAAGGCTGGGGAGGGATTATTTACAAGGTCTTGCAACGAAAAGACAAGGGGCAACGGGTTTAAACTGGCAGAGGGGAGATTTAGACTGGATGTTAGAAGGAAGTTCTTTCCAGTGAGGGTGGTGAGACACTGGAACAGGTTGCCCAGGGAGGTTGTGGCTGCTCCCTCCCTGGAGGTGTTCAAGGCCAGATTGGATGAGGCCTTGAGTGAGCTGTACTAGTGGGAGGTGTCCCTGCCTATGGCAGGGAGTTGGAACTAGATGATCCTTGAGGTCCCTTCCAACCTTACCATTCTAAGATTCTGTGATTCTATATACATTATGGTCAGCTTTTTTGGACTTAACAGGCTTTAGTACAACTATTAATGCCAACACAAGTTTTATTAACAATCTACACCAATAATTTCAAACAGCGACTTCACAAAATCCTATCTGAAATCTAAACTCAGTTACAAAATGACATTTTAACTTTTAGCTAACTTACTCTGCCACTGAAAGATTTATCTATCAAGTGCATTACAAGGGTTCCAAAATAATATTTACATAATATAATGAGGAAAAGTACAAAGACATGAAAAGGCGTTTATAAATGAGGCTTAGTCAACAAAAAGGGAAAATAGATGATAATAGAGTCCTTTGAAAGAGGAACAATGGTACCTTTAAAATTCATTTTAACCTTCCTATAAGAAGGAATTAAACTTCTTTTGTTCAACTATTAAGTGAACAGATAAACAAATTCTCTTTTATTTCATATGTTCCTCTCTGTCTAGCTAAGTTTATATTAATCTTCCCAAATTCAGGCTGTATTCAGCATCTCCTGACCCACACTGCAGCTGAAGATAAAACTTGTACTATGGTTTCCAGGCTATAAACTTTCAGCAAGTAGAAACCAATTTTAATTTGATGGATGTGATACTGGGTATATTTAGTTTTTCATATGGCTGTGCTTCTTTCCAGTTACATGTTGGCAACGCACACAGGGGCTTCTTTCCCTGTGCAACTGATTATGAACCATACATCATAAGGAAGTCACCTACATTACATCCACGTAACCTTTGGCAATAGCACTACTTAATTCCATGGCAGAAATCATTGTCAGCACTGTTTACATATTCTTTTAAAAGTCTGAAATGTTTTTCTAACATTAAACTTCTAGACAGACTTTCTCTTGAATGCTATAGTTGCTTTCCACTCAATGAAGATCAAGAATGCAGCTTTAATGTTCGTCAGCTGCTGTGGCTGTGAAGATAGTTAATTATCAAAATTTCATACAGTAACTTTAATGGAAATGATTACTTCATCATCTCTAATGAAATTATTGTGTCATTACTGCAATACGGCCAATAATTCGCTCTTATGATGAGACCGATTTGGCATCACTAATAGATTACACATAGCTCAGATAAATAGCTGGCAAACAACCTCCTTCCATCAATACAATGCACATATTCCAGGATATACAGAACAATTATGTGTAGACAGGTAGGAAAAACAAATGTATGGGCAAGCTCTGCACTACCTTCAATAAATATGTTACATTTGATATGCTGAAGAGCATACTAAAGAAAGGTTTATATAATATCTCATAGAATGGCTTAGGTTGGAAGGAACCTTGGATGTCAAAACTGAGGAGAGCTTATTGTCTATTAATCATTAAACATTAATCATTAACCATCAAGTGGTCTCCAATTCAAATCAGCTGAAGTGTTCTGAATTTCTCAAATCCAGCTAGAATTGCAGTTCCCAACACACCCCCCCAATCACTATTTGAAATGTTTTTAAAATAATTTTAAAGTGTATTAGCCATCTTCAGAGCTGGTCTAGCTCAAGACCAAACAGGTTAGTATGAACAGCTACCTATTTTAACTGCTTAATATAGGAAATCAGAAATTTAATCTGCCAGAAATTGGATTTTGAAATACCTCAGAAACCTGAACTGGTGTCAGACTATACACATATCTATAGATCTATACATACACACACACACACACACATATATAGACATACATATACATATATATACACACACATATATATATACATATAAATTTTTTTTTCTTAAATGTAATCATGTAATAATGAAGGACCTGGGGGTCTGGGTTGATGAAAAGCTCAACATGAGCCTGCAGTGTGCACATGCAGCCCAGACAGGAACCGAGTCCTAGGCTGCATCAAGAGCAGTGTGGCCAGCAGGGCAAGGGAGGGGATTCTGCCCCTTTGCTCTGCTCTTGTCAGACCCCACCTGGAGTACTGTGTGCAGTTCTGGAACCCTCAGCACAGGAAGGACATGGAAGTGTTGGAGCAGGTCCAGAGGAGGGCCACGAGGATGATCAGAGGACTGGAGCAGCTCCCCTATGAGGACAGACAGAGAGTTGGGGCTCTTCAGCCTGGAGGAGAGAAGGCTTCGAGGGGACCTGATAGCAGCCTTCTAGTATCTGAAGGAGGCCTACAGGAAGGCTGGGGAGGGACTATTTACAAGGTCTTGCAGTGACAGGACAAGGGGCAATGGGTTTAAATTGCCAGAGGGGAGATTTAGACTGGATGTTAGGAGGAAGTTCTTTCCAGTGAGGGTGGTGAGACACTGGAACAGGTTGCCCAGGGAGGTTGTGGCTGCTCCCTCCCTGGAGGTGTCCAAGGCCAGGTTGGACGAGGCCTTGAGTGGCCTGTACTAGTGGGAGGTGTCCCTACCTATGGCAGGGGATTGGAACTAGATGATCCTTGAGGTCCCTTCCAACCTTACCATTCTATGAGTCTATGAATGAAATAAAAACTGCTTTTCTCCAGAAAATGTTATACTTCTTTTTTGAAAAAGAATATTTTCCAGTCATTAGATATAGCACACTACTCATTCTTTAAGCTGGAAATTATTATTTAGTGTGACTTATTAATAAAAACAGTTGGAGCGCCACCATTTTAATTTAGATTAATGCTAGAAATATTTTATATTCTAAAAAACAAAACAAAACCAAGATCCCCAAAATCTTTAGAAAAATAATTACAAATTCACTGTAAACAAAGTCCACAGTATGTTTTGTACAGAAGAAAGTTCCCACAGTAAGAAACATTAGAAAAACGGGGCCCAAACATATTGGCAAGTTTTAAGAATGTGATATAAAAGTAATGAAATTCTATTATCTCAGTGCAGAGAAAGTACAGAAAAGGTAGTACGAAACCAATTTGATTAATTCACAGCAGCTTTTATGACTTCAGATTCAGAAAAGAAAAGCACAAACCATGGTAATTTGATAGAATTTGTAAGAATGAATATATAAATAATAATGCAGTTATGTAAAGACCAAATAATAACACCCATGCATAGAATGAGATACAACTAGCAGAGGAAGTAAAAAACCCAACACTCTTTAGTATACTGATAAGGAGGCAGAGACCAAATAAAGACTAGTTCATTACTCAAGAGGGAGGGAAAGCTTCAAGTGGATGAGGCCATCAAAGTTGAAATGTTTAATGACTTTTTACTTGGCCGTTCACTAAAACTTGTATTTTGAACATAATTAATGGCAGTGACAGATGCACAGTTTTCTCTGGTATTTTCTATGAAAAACTTCCATAACCTTGAGTCAGATACAATCAGGCTCAGTACCCAGAAACCTCAAAGTAAATTGCAGCTACACTTGAAAACATTTTTAGAAGAGATTTAAGAAAACTGGAAGAATACAAAAGTCATGGCTCTAATAATAGCCAAGGAGAGAAGTGACAGAGGATTACTCAACACAAGTCCAAATGTCAGGCTGTTTCTAGGAAGTATGAACAGGAGCAGCATTCTTTAAGCTATGTGAAATCATGCTTTAGTTATCCTGTTCATCAACTTCAACCCTTTTACACAGTGAACTACAGCAAAAACAGTGATTTTTTTTTCTTTTTAGATATTAAGAGACTAATAAAAATCATGAAAGTCTGAAAAACTTAATTATAAGAATAGGCAAAAGAAAAGTATTGTGCTGTTTTGTTTACAGTAGATAAAATATCAGGAAAAACGCAGGACAATAAAGGTACTTCAAAAGACAACCTAAATCTCTTTCTTATTCCTAAGATCAGTGCTACAGTGAGATACTTTACTCAATAATCTTTTTTGAACTATATAGAGAACAAAGTAAAATAGGTAGCACATATGCATCAGTGCTACAGTGAGATACTTTACTCAATAATCTTTTTTGAAATATATAGAGAACAAAGTAAAAAAGGTAGCACATATGCATCAGTGCCACAGTGAGACACTTTACTCAATAATCTTTTTTGAAATACATAGAGAACGAAGTAATATAGGTAGCACATATGCATCAGTGCTACAGTGAGATACTTTACTCAATAATCTTTTTTGAAATATATAGAGAACAAAGTAAAATAGGTAGCACATATGCATCAGTGCTACAGTGAGACACTTTACTCAATAATCTTTTTTGAAATATATAGAGAACAAAGTAAAAAAGGTAGCACATATGCAAAAAAACCCAACCCTCAAACAAATAAAGCAACTAAATGTTGCTAAATGTTTACTAAATGTTTATATATTTGCCTATTTTTTTCTTAGAAAACTCCTTTGAGAATGGCATCCATATCCTCAAACCATTGGGTGGTGAATGGCTGGAGAGCAGCCCTGAGGAAAAGGACCTTGGAGTCTGGGTTGATGAAAAGCTCAACATGAGTCTGCAGTGTGCACATGCAGCCCAGACAGCCAACCGAGTCCTGGGCTGCATCAAGAGCAGTGTGGCCAGCAGGGCAAGGGAGGGGATTCTGCCCCTTTACTCTGCTCTCGTCAGACCCCATCTGGAGTACTGTGTGCAGTTCTGGAGCCCTCAGCACAGGAAGGACATGGAAGTGTTGGAGCAGGTCCAGAGGAGGACCACAAGGATGATCAGAGGGCTGGAGCAGCTCTCCTATGAGGACAGGCTGAGAGAGTTGGGGCTCTGCAGCCTGGAGAAGAGAAGGCTTCGAGGGGACCTGATAGTAGCCTTCCAGTATCTGAAGGGGGCCTACAGGAAGGCTGGGGAAGGATTATTTACAAGGTCCTGCAATGACAGGACAAGGGGCAATGGGCTTAAACTGGCAGAGGGGAGATTTAGACTGGATGTTAGGAGGAAGTTCTTTCCAGTAAGGGTGGTGAGGCACTGGAACAGGTTGCCCAGGGAGGTTGTGGATGCTCCCTCCCTGGATGTGTTCAAGGCCAGACTGGACGAGGCCTTGAGTGACCTGTACTAGTGGGAGGTGTCCCTGCCTATGGCAGGGGATTGGAACTAGATGATCCTTGAGGTCCCTTCCAACCTTACCATTCTAACCCTCAATGTGCAAGGGAAATAAATAAACTTAACTATCCACACATTTTATGATTCCTAGGTATAATGAAAGGAAGAAGAGGTATCCACCATAAGAGAAATTTGATTTTGTATTTTTTTCTGAGCAAAATACAACTGCATTTTGTTTTACTCAAAATCTGGGAACATACAGTACAACAGCGAGATCATTAATAAGGTATGTACGGATTTACTGAAAAAGACCCGTGGCTCATCTGTCACACAGAACATGAAACTTCACTTAATTCTTGTTAAAGCATCAATAGGAACATGACAACGAGATATCAGTTAAATTATGTTTGGGAACCAGCATTTTAAATAAACTTCCTTAGGGCATTCATTAACCGAAATTCCACAGTGAGAATCAACAGTGCTGAGAGACAACTCTAAATTCAACTGCTTAAGTATCTAAAATAGCCAAATAAATCTTACTTAAAACTTGTTTTTCTGGGAAGTTGGACAGATATAAAACAAGGGTGTAAGAACAAAGTTGTATTGCACTGTCCTAGTGAAAGCATCCTATCTTTCAGTCTCATCAACCACACCACTCAGCTTGGTATCATCTCAATTGCAGTATGACTATGAAGTTTACAGTTTCCATAGATCAGATGCCTGCCACTAGCCTACTAAGGAACATCCCTTCTCTCTTTTATATTATCCATGCAGCACATTCAGCCCCTTTTCTAGCATCACACAAATATACGTTATCTACACTAATCTCACAGCAGTATTAGATACCACAACATAAAATGCTTTTGTAAAACTCAGTTCTTCTCATTTGAAATAGATCTTCACACGGAGACAACATGAATTACATTAACATGCTGAAAACAATGTGGAAGCAGACAATGAATATTATAGTCACAGACTTGAAGTACTCTTTTGGACATAAACTACAGAAAATTTGGCATGGCTAGGGCAGNTACAGAGTCACAAAAATGAGTAAGGGAGCAGAACATCTTCCTTACGAGGAGAGACTGAGGGAGCAGGGTCTCTTTAATTTTGAGAAGAGGAGACTAAGAGGTGATGCCATTGATGGTTATAAATATGTAAAGGGTGAGTGCCAAGAGGATGGAGGCTCTTCTTGTTAATGCCCACTGACAGGACAAGGGGCAGTGGCTGGAAGTTGAGGCACAGAAAGTACCATCTAAACATGAGGGAAACTTTTTTCACTGTGAGGGTGATAGAACACTGGTGCAGGCTGCCCAGGGGGGTTGTGGAGTCTCCCTCTCTGGAGATACTCAAGACCCACCTGGATGCATTCCTGTATAATCTGGTATAGGTGATCCTGCTCTGGCAGGGGAGTTGGATTCAATGATCTTTCGAGGTCCCTTCCAGCCCCTAACATTCTATGATTCTGTGTGATTTTGAACTGCCACAGGTCTTAACATATTATAAGCATACACACATGTGTATGCACGTATACAAGCATTCCAGATGTGGCCTCACCAGGGCAGAGGTGGAAAAGAACCTCATACAATTAAAATAAGTGCATGCAATTAAAATCCAATTTAAAATGTGACCTCTGAAAAGCCCTACCCTAACACAAAGTATTAAGCTGTACTATGTAATTAATGCAATATAGCATGGCCTTACCCTTGCAAGGTAGGAGGAGTGGGAGTAAAATTAGAAGTAAAGCAGCAGCTGAAAACAAAAGCCTTCTATAAGAAAGAACTACAACTTAACCTAAAAATTCACGGACAATGCTGCAGAGGCAAAGCTTTTTTAGCTCCCTTCCCTATCAATTTGTTAGATAACTTTCAACCACCTTGAAGTGATCCAGTTTATCTCTAGGTAACAGCATCACATAGAAAGCAGCTGTAAAGTTTGTTCATTGACAGTTCACTGCACGGGTGTTACTGCATTTTGCAAAAAAGACCACACCAACAGGTTGCCCTGTTTATCGTCTTCTGACCGTTGCAGAGGAGGTGAATTTGAACCTTCTGGAGATGGGCCAATTTGCTTCTTGCTTGAGGACGTGATCATGCTTAACTTTAGGCAAGTTTCTTAATACAGAAAGTAAGAGAATGAGAGAGATGTGTTGGTTTGTTTTTTTTTTTTTTTTCCAGAGGACACTGAGGGTAGGATACAAATAGTTTCTGAAGTTTTTGAGGTCATCTGGCTCACTCATCAGTTTTGATTCTTCACTACATACACAATTATTTTATTCTTTGTTATATTCTTATATAACCAGAAGATAAATAGGGAGCCTTTGGTGTCTTTCGGTGCACTTCCTTCAAAGCTCTGCCTGAATTGCAGTCCCATCATTATATTCTAATCGAAAAACATGCAAGCTTCTAGTGCTTTTGATATGCCAGTTTCAGAGGCAAGAAGCACCTTGGGAAATCTCAGAGGTGATTTGGTCTCAAGCTATATCATGTCAAAAGAACAGTGTGATGAGATACTATGTAAATGTTAATGAAATGCTCTCCAAAATGTTAATGGCCTAATGCAGGTGACCAGAAGGAGAGTCTCTGACTAAGTACACTCAAGAAAAATTGGTAGCTACATATTACAGCTTCATAACAAGTTGTCGAAAGAGTCAAATTACATTAATGAAAACATGCTATTTGTTTTATCAACCTGTAACTAATCTTAAATGCCAAACCTTATTTAGTTTGTACAATATCCAATTTTAGATTTTACCTTGTAATGGTTTCATATCTATTTAGCATAAATACTAGTGTTGGAAATGATTACTATTACACGGCTCACGCTAAATAGTCGTACCCGAAGAAAGTAACCTCAAGGGTATAATAGCTTCAAACAGGAAGAACCTGTTAGATTAGATGTTAGGAGAAATCACCATGAGGGTAGTGAGGCACTGGAAGAGGTTGCCCAGAGAAGTTGTAGAGGCTCTAATTCTGAAAGCGTTCAAAGTCAGGGTGGATGAGGCCTTGAGCAACCTTGTCTGGTAGGAGGAGGGTTGGAACTAGATGATGTTTCAGGTCTCTTCCAACCCAACCCATTCTATAATTCTATGAAGGAGGGCTCACAATATCTAAGGAAAGATGAGGAATTTCTAGAATTTGTACCCTTAAGGTCAATGAGTAAATATGGAGTATCAATGTTGCGCTACAGTGACTTGCAGCGACTTTTGTTAAAAGCACACCAGAGTCTAAGAACAGCAAGCAGAAAATAAAAATTGTGGATTAGTAGTGGAGAGAAATACAAGTTTAATAACTGAAGTGATTTTTCAGAATATTTTTCTAAGGGAAGATGGGAGCTGAGGGTTAGAAAGTGAGACCATAATGAGCACACCACGAATGCAGAGCAGCCAATACAAGCTTTAAGTATCAATAAGAGTCCTCAGTGCAGTGCCAGCTCCATAATGAGCACGCATTCTACTCAACTGGGGAGCTAAGCGTATTAAACAAATCACAGGATATAAAAATCCACTGCTGGTAGAAATAGCATAAAGAGATCAGCACTAATGATGAAGTGTAGCAGATAAAATAGTGAGGCAAGGATATAGAAGCACAACTAGTTTGGATACATCGTTATGCACAATCACCTTTGACATAAGCAGTTTTGATATTTCAAGTACTCCACCTATGTCAAAACCCATGAACTTCAGCGTGCTGGAATTGTGCCTTAAAGGTTGCAGCTAATTAACCTGGATTGTCTTCTGCAAGTTCCAAACCTGTTTCTTGTAGGACAGACCTTCTGGGGTCTTTGTTACAGTTTAAATTGACTGGATTTACAGTGCTAGTCTTTAATATATACCTGACATAAAAGTAGAGAAGTCAAACATGCCATTTTCTGTTACGTTTTTCAGAAGGGGTTTCACACAGTATTTCTAGATTTAGTACAGTTGCTCAGTAATCTAAATTAGCATGTTACACCTGTGCCTAGCTGTAGCTGTGTCTAGGTAAAATGTAGGATGATAAACAGACTATATGAAATCGAAGTAAGTTAGACCTCAGTTCTTCAGAATTTTTTTCTTCTCACAGGGTTTCTTGAGTATCTGTTCCTAAAGTAAAATATTTAGAAGCTGGAAGAGTGATGTGACAAGCTTCTTTTTCAGCTTTTGAAACTCAAGTTCTTCAAGATTACACCCACAATATTGCCTTTACCTTCATCTTTAATCCTAGTTGTTTCAATTTTCTTGCTCTCTCCAGGTTCCTTGCAGACTTCAATACCTCTTTCGTGTCTTTAAATCTTAGCTTCAAGTGTTTTATCAAAACACCCATGTAATTGAAGCTGATTTCCACTTCTTATCCACCTAACACTCTCTTTAAACTGGATTTTGGAATTTTTAGAAGCAGTATAAAATATTATTTGTCATTATTTCCATCAGTTGTCTTTTCTTTCTTCATCCTGCCTGTAGTGTTACTCTGAAATTAATATCCATCAGCATAAAACATTTTTTTTAAAAATATAAAGATGGTAATAAAATTCAAAGAATTAGGGAAAGCTCTCTATATATATAAAATACCTAGATATAATTTGATGTTTGGAATGCAAAAAAAAATGTTTTGGTTTTTTTTCCCCTTGTAATAAAAACTCAGCAAACAACCATCTCTTTTTTGAGAGGGCATTTTATCTGCAAGAAAAGATAAGTCTTCTAAGCATATAGGCATAGACTGTATTAAAAGTAAGTGTGAAAAAGTCACAGTTAACATAGAGAATGTAAGTCCTAAGAGATTCTAGTTCCTTATTATATTTAAAGATAATGCTAAATTACTTGTTGGTCAACAGATGAAATTTTAAACTATTTGGACCACTCATCCTACTAATCTCTCCTTGCTCTTGTTTTCATGCTGTCTCCTAACTCAATGTTTCTTCTCCCACATTTACCCTGCCAAATATATATAAATTCTGTATCACATACTTATAATTCTATCCAATTAGATTTTATATAACATAAGTGAGTGTATTTCATGCACACACACATGTATATATATGTACATACATACCTTCTCCTTGGCTTTGTTCTGTTAGGATAAATAAACCAGTCTGTTTCAACCACTTCATTTTAAATAGTCTGTATTCTCCTGTGTAAGTTACCTTAGTAGCTAACCCTGCTCTGCATTTACTCTAGTTGAAATATTTAGTTTTGAACACTGATGAATGGCATCAATATTTCTTTTTTGTTTTTTTTTAATTGTAGAAATACTTTTCTTGCTCCAATCAAAGAATTCCCTAACTTCTCTTACAGATACAGCGGAATTGAAAAATGTCTGATCTTTCCACCTACTTACCTGCCCAAGTCCTTCCTGGCTCATGACTATCCAGTTTGTAGGAAATACACGGTTTCTCAAGTTCTTGCATACGTGAAGTAATTACTGAAACACAGCTCTGTTTGGGAATAAAATCTGCACCTAATTGGTAGGCTTCCTACTTATAAATGACTACTTTCGTGACTTCTGTGCAATTATACCAAAATACATTTTGAATGTTTCTAAAGATAATTCTCTGCAGTGTGTTTTCTAATTCTACAATCCTTACCCATGTAGGAATGGGTGAAAATGACAATCTGTCTTTGTTAATTAACTCAATATTGTTCGGGAATCAAAGAAACAAGGTTTTCTGGATATTACACTGCTGAATAATTTGAAGTTACCTCAGTATTAAGTCCCAAAAGTCTTATTCAATAGTTCCATTAGGTCTCAAATAGCCATCATTATCTATTTTTTTCTTTCTTTTTTTTTTTTTAAACACAACCCCCAGCCTATTACAGCAAATAAAAGTGTCATAGTAATACTCTACAGTCACAGTAGGAATAACTGGGACAGATACTATTTCAGGGGAAAAGCTTCATCAAAAGTGTAAGCTGAATGAAATCATGTAACCTACTGTTCAAGGCAAAGGAAAGAGAAAATAAAAGGCCTCTTTACCCATGTAAATCCTCTTAGGACAGAAACCATCTATTAAATTAATGCCACAAGATACGATAAACCTATTCCCAGACAAACCTCAAAATTTTACACTATCAATAAATTGGATCTGAGTCTGAAAATTCTGATTTATAAAATGTTTTGACAAACATACCCCTTCAAATCACACAACTTTGCTTCTGAGGAGTCATGTCACTTCCTTTTCATGTCAATTCTCTGCACTGCTGCACTGCTACAATCTGCGATGGCCGCTAGAGCACAAGTCAGATGTAGCTATCAAATCAATTATAACAGCCTGCCACTGTCTTACACTGGCAACAAATGATTGATAACAAAACCTGCCTACTTTCAGTTCTCATCTGACAGCAACAAAACAGTTCCTGCCTGCTTTTACTGGCATTTGTCATAAATCAATAGCAATTTCATCACTCAGAAAGGTGCTGTCAACTCTACTCAGTCCATCTGGTTTCCCTTTATCGTTATAATTTTTAACGCATAAACTATTCAGGAAGGTTAATGTATAAAAGTGGTTTCTTTCAGAAGCTCCCATACATTCAGCACCAGAGCAACACTCGAAAAAAACATAAGGCATCAATCATTTTTAAAGATGGGAGGAGGAACCAAGAGTATCACGCTCTGTGAACTTAGCAATGTATCTACACCTATCTTTGATGGGAATTCTCTTTATTAGGTAATATTTTCATTTGATCCCAAAAGAAATTGCTTTTTCTGACCTGTTAGTATGGCCTTCTAGTAATTACGTGTGCAAGCTAGAAGAGTGAATCAGACTTTCCAAGCATAAGGTGAGATGAGAGCCTTCCAGTATCTGAAGGGGGCCTACAGGAAGGCTGGGGAGGGATGATTTACAAGGTCCTGCAATGACAGGACAAGGGGCAATGGGTTTAAACTGGCAGAGGGAAGATTTAGACTGGATGTTAGGAGGAAGTTCTTTACAGTGAGAGTGGTGAGGCACTGGAACAGGTTGCCCAGGGAGGCTGTGGATGCTCCCTCCCTGGAGGTGTTCAAGGCCAGATTGGAGGAGGCCTTGAGTGAGCTGTACTAGTGGGAGGTGTCCCTGCCTATGGCAGGGGGTTGGAACTAGATGATCCTTGAGGTCCCTTCCAACCTTACCATTCTATGATTCTATGATTCTATGATTTTTCCTACCATGCTCAGCTAAGATGTCAGTAGGCAAATAGAAACGAAAAAGAGAAAGAAGTAGCTCTTCCAACATTCTACAAACATGAAAAACAATAATTATATTTTAAAACAATGTAGGTAGATACAAATATAAATTTGTAGTATATTTCAGAATTCACTGATTTAAGTGGCACAGTTGTGGCAACAGAGAAACTACAACATCTCAGCACACGAATGTGCTTTACATCGGTTTCCAGGGCTGATCTGAGAAAAAAAAAGGTATCGCTAAATGAATCACAATCTTTATTTGCTTAAAGCATCTGGTGCATGTTTCCATTTTATTTCAGTGTGTTAGGTTATATAGATCTTTCACACTGTTTTCCAGCCAAACGCTGCTTGGATGTTGGCAGGAATGCTGCTTTAATAGTTTGTATCTGATTTTGGGGCACAAGCCATGTCATATTCCCACTTGGAATAGCAATGATACTTCTGCGGTGGTACTTTAGAGTAATGTTACTCTTTGGATTAGTAATGGTTGCACTAACTACAATAAGTCCTAACTTAATTACTCTGATCCATAATATTAATAACAGGCAGTTAAATCAGCAGAAAATAATTCAGTTATCACCATCTCTTGTTTAAGGGAACACTACAATATGTAGTCTTCTGGGAAAGAGTGTTGATTAATCAAGAAATAATTCTATTCCTCCTTTGTAAAAATCCTAACACTATCACAGTCACAGGATTCCTTATGATAAACAGTAAAGGATTTATCAAAGAACACAGGCAAAATGAGTCCAAATAACTCGGACTGAATCTGACAGTTTTGGAACATTAAGCTTCACCAAATAAACAAAAACAAAACCAAAAACTCAAACAAAAAGAATCCCCAAGCAAACAAAACAAAACTACCAAACAAACAAAAACCCAAAGCAAAACACAACAACAACAAAACCAAAACCAACACCACTATCCCTTCCCCCAGCCTAAATCCAACAAAACTAAAAAGAAAACAACCAAAACTAAGTCATGTGCATAAGAGGACTGAAACTCCCTTTCTGATGTTTTTGAGTCATGTCACTTTTGTGTTTTGTTTTTCTTTTTTCAACTAAACATCTTTTAGGATTTTCCACTTGTGTTTATAGCAAGACTGCGAGATTATAACCAGTTTACACATGACTTCATGGCTTATCTCTCTGAGTTTCCTTCTGTGGGTACTTAGGACAAATGACATCCCCTAACAGCCTTCCTGGATATTTTGTATTTTAATATGTACACTAAGACATCAAAGAACCCATGGGGTTTTAAAGCAACAAAAGACGTACAAATTTAGAATGCTGCAAGTAAATTAAACAAGAGGCTGCTTTCTTAGACTACAGAAAGACAAAAAAAACTTCACATGCTATCTAAATGGACACTTATGCCTAGAGTGTTATCTTACCTCTGCCAACCATTCCAAAAGAGTAGGGTTGTGGTTTTTCTCCTTATGTTTCACTATGATAGACATATCAAAACCTAAATATTCATTTCAAGAAATGAGTAGGCTGATGAGGTGATAGAAGACGCTAGCACTACAATGTAAAAGTCAAGAAAAAACAAACTCATTTTTTTCATAAAATGTATAGACCAGGAAGGACATTTAATTTGAGATGAAAACCTAACTAAAATGCCACCTTATATGCTTCTGTTAGTATAGGAAAATATGGTAGGAACATTAGAAATACATGCTGCGGTCTTCACAAGAATGGCTAAAAAAAGTAATGGATAAAGTAATGGCTAAAAACTAACGGCTAAAAAAGAAGATAAAGAAAAAAATGCAAATAGGTATCTAGGAAATGACTGGTTAGTACTTGCACAATAGAGCTTAATTCATATCCAGAATTATTTGAAAAAAAATTACAAGAGAAATTTTCCTGAAACTGTAGAAGAATTTGTCTTGCTTCTGCCTACATCGATGCATCATCCATGGGGCCTGATGAGATCCACCCACGGGTCCTGAGGGAACTGGCAGATGAAGTTGCCAAACCACTGTGCATCATATTTGAAAAGTCATGGCAGACTGGTGAAGTTCCTGCTGACTGGAGAAGGGCAAACATAACACCCATCTTCAAGAAGGGTAAAAAGAATGACCCTGGAAACTACAGACCAGTCAGCCTCACCTCTGTGCCTGGCAAGATCATGGAGCAGATCCTGCTGAAAGTCCTGCTAAGGCAAATGGAAAACAAAGCAGAGGTGATTGGTGGGAACCAGCATGGCTTCACCAAGGGCAGATCTTGCCTGACAAATTTAGTGGCTTTCTATGATGAAGTCACAGCGACAGTGGACAAGGGAAAGGCAGCTGATGTCATCTACCTGGACCTGAGT